>LPNX011039528.1:363108-417183 GCA_001517045.1 Pseudotsuga menziesii
ATCGGTCACAACTTAATATATCAATCTTCCATAATATGTCAGTCTATGCTACAATTAAACAATCCATCTCTATCTCTATCAAATTCAATCCTCCATTGCATTTCATAGCATCTGTCCTTTGCATATTGTTTCAAGGATTGTGTCTCTCTACGCGCAGTAGTCGTAATGCCTTACGTTCCACCTCACCAAAGAAAAAAGAGGAGCAGCAGCAACAGCTGCGCCAGCTCCTTCCACTTTCGGTAATGCCGGTAGAACTGCTGATCTAGGCGCCCACAGGCCAGCGGATGGATATTACCATAATAGCGTAGGTAAGAGCTTCGAAAACAATAAGGATTACGGTCCCAGCTTTGGAAACTCGAACAGGCGAGGTTCGAATCTCCGGGAGGACGGCAATTGCAACGGCGCTGGTTTCTCTCACAGGCGCCCCGATGCCTGCGGCTCAGCTATTCCCGAACCCGTCTTCTCCCAATGGCTACCTTCTGAACGCATTCGTCGTCTTCAAAACGAGCAGATTGAAGGGGCGTTACCGAAATAAATAATCTGAGTTCAATGAATTTCACAACGGAGGAGAAGCACAGTTCTGAAAAAAATAGGGTTCGCATAAATCCCATCAACAGAAAATTAGGGTTCCCAGAAATGCAGTCATCTTCAAGATGAGAAAAAGGAGTGGCCTGAGCACTCTCCACAATAAATATCACAACATCTTCTCAACACACGCAGCAGCTCCAAGATTTGAGTGTATACAAAAACGCAGCTACAGGCACGCAGCAGTCTTCACTCATCAACAAATGTCTTCACGTAGATAATCAGGCTTATACACATCACTGATGGGTAAAGTTAGGGTTTACTTCAATATTCACGCAGCATATACAGAAACACACCACTTCAACGCAGCATCAAAGGAGTGCTTCAACGCAGGGATAACACCATATACAGATTCAAACTTACCGTTTGGCTTTTAGCAGCAGAGAATAAACACAGGCAGATGGAGTAACGCATACATTGCATGCGACTCCACTGGCAGACTGATGGAGCAGTCTGGCAATGGAATGGCAGGAATGGGCAGAAATGCAGCAGGAGTTATGGCAGACAGCCTGCTCTGATACCAGTTGTTAGGTATAACTCCCGATTGATTATCTATTCCAATGCAAAAGCCTATACTTATACAAATCTCCTGGCGGTTGGGTTTCACCTTCCGCTCAGCTAGTTTAGCTTCCTATCTATTCATATTCCTATTTTATTTATTTACAATAATCCTGACGGATTATTCTAACACTTTTGTATGGTTGTGCTTGTCTATCTTTCAGTGCTCCTGTTTATATGCTTTTGTTATGAAAATGAAATGAAGTACTGATGTCTTAGCTAAGCATATGAAAAGTTAACATGGTATCAGAGCCACCCTAAAAACAAGACATTGTGCAGCTACAGAATCTAGGGCTTCCTACGTTTTGGTTCTCTCTCCACAATTGATCAGCAAAAGAAGGCTAGGCTGACTCTCCATTGAAGGGTGCATCTTTCTGTCGAAGAGGAATTCGATTCCGAGCATTTTCAGTTTTTGGTGTGGGAAATTAGGGCTTCTTGCAGAAGAATAATTTTTGAGTGAGCCCAACATAATATTTCTCTCCTCATCAAAATCGAATTTTAGAGACCTGGATCAATATTTTTGGTTGGGTGAAACTCTGGGAAAGTCAAACCCTAGTTTGACCCAGAGCTAGAAAAACCCTAAATACTAAAACTGCTAAGTTTTTGTATATTCACTATATCACAATATTTGCGATCGTTCAGGAGCTGAAAATTGTGTATACGCAGATATAATCCTTATGAACACTGTGTCCAAATTTTATCCTCAGATTCACTATATTCTAGGAGATATGATCCCTCCAAGTTAGGGTTCCAGCCTCTTCCATAATTCATCCCTAAACAAGACACCTAGGGAAAATTGCTATAGCTTGGGCTACAAATGTCCAAATGGAATTTATAAAGATTTTATAGAAATAGCACGGACTTTTATTTCTGTGGTCTGAAGTTCAGAACCTAAAGATGAACCAGTGACACGTGGCATGCCATACAACTTCACTGTTCTGAACAATCATGTAACAGGTTACCTTGGGAAAATGATCATAAATTCCAATTGGTGAAACTAATTCTGATGAAACCTATGGTGTTCGATTAGGGACATGTGAGGTTACCTCAATGCAAAATTTCAGACACATAGGAGCAGTAACTTTAGAGATATCACAGAAATAGTAACAGGCATTTCTATAGAAGAAATTGGAAAACTAGGGCTTTTTGTTCCGGGAGCTTCCCTCCATTGTTTTCAGAAAAGGAGTACATTGGACATATCCATTTCAAGAGATCTATATTTATATCCAATAATATCTGAAATATTCCAAGTTTTTAAAATTAAGGTTTCTCTGACAAACCCTAGATCAGCCAACTCCGGAAGCAGGACGAACACCTCAAATCGGTAAGATCTAATCTTTTGCTATTTGCATTTGAGGTTCTCATTTCAAAGTGATCTATCACATTAGATTGATGATAATCTTGGTGAATTTTAAAACTTCCAAGCATGAAAGTATTTGATCCCTCTAAATAAAATGCATTGGACACCTACATGAGTAGAGAGGTTCCAATTCTAGAGGGAGATGAGCCTCAAAGCCTTACACAAGAAGAACTTGATCAAGGCCAAGAACATAACTGTTGATTCAATCACGGATCAACTTGTACCACAAGTGTCTTCCCTAAAGACACCGAATATGTTTTATTCCTTGATCAAGCTATTTTAAGATAAGAACATAATTCAGAAGATGGATTTGAGAAAACAGTTGAAGAATGTGAAGATTCATTCATGCGAGGAATGTGTGCCATAAGGAAGTGATTACTTTTAGTTGACTTTGGGAAGAAGAAGAAGCTCGTCTCATAAGAAGAGAAGAAGAAAGATGGGAGCAATTTGAAGATCAAGCTCTCACCATTCAAAGAAGATCCCTCAAGCAATGAGGAATATGAAGAACTCAATTCTTGACGAACCTCTTATCCATCTTATCATTTGGATAAGAAATGATGATTTCATGAATGATCAAGAAGGAGTCTACCCAGAAAAAAACAAAAGATAAGTATTCAATTGTCATTTAATGATATTGTTTTCTTATGCATATTCCGTTGATGTGTTATGTATGATAGATTGTTTGCTTTAATGACTATATACTACTAATATGCATGTGATTGGTAAGAAGCTCATGGTGCTATACATCTCTCCATTGCTACTTATCTAGAATGAAACCTCTTTACATGACATATTGGATTAATGCATAATCTCAATGATGTCATCTAGAAAGGTTTCGTGAGATATGATATGATTTCAAGACATAAAGGGAAGTACGTAGTATATTCCATATGGATCTACAAGAACAAGTGTACAAAGCAAAGGTTCATGATTTTCCTCAGAAAGAATAGACTATGACATGACATACTCTATTGACAAGTATATATCAAGCATAGAGCCACCTGTACAGAATGAAGAGGGAAGATGATACGCCACTTCAATGGGAGTGACTACAGAAGATATCTAAGTTCAATATGGTATGAAATGATGGATAGCTTCCTGCTGGATCGAGACTTTACCAAGAGTAAAGAGGGTTCCAACCTTCAAGGTTGAATGCAGAAGACTAGGATATGTTGATGACCCGATAAGACGAAATCATGGAAGATGTTATGATGAAAGAATACTAGAATGATGTTTGGGATACAGTTCCCAAACCAGAAGGAAAGAGTATAGTATCCTCCAAATGGATATGCAAAATAAAGCATGCAGCTGACGGAAGTATTGAGAAGTATAAAGCAATATTTGTGGCCAGAGGTTTCTCTCAGAAAAAGGGAATTGATTATGAAGAGACATTTTCCCCAGTAGCACGGTATATTTCAATTAGAGCTACCATGGCACTTACATCCATGATGAAGTGGGACTTACACCAGATGGATGTGAAAACAACTTTTCTAAATGGGGTGAACAAAGAAGAAGTATACATAGAACAACCACAAGGATTTGAAGTTGAAGATAGACATACTCACGTATGCAAGTTGAAGAAGGAATTATATGGTCTTAAACAAGCTCCTTGAGCTTGGTATGAAAGAACAGATGGTTTCTTGTTGAGCATGGGCTTTACCAAAAGTAAAGCTGATCCTAACCTTTATATCAAGGTTGTAGAAGATGAACTTGTCATCCTGTTATTCTATGTGGATGACTTATCCTTGATAGGAAATGAGAAACAGGTCATGGAAAGAAAGAAGAAACTAGCAGAAGAATTTGAGATGAAAGACCTTAGGTTAATGCAATATTTCCTAGGTCTGGAAGTATGGAGAAGTTCAAAAGAAATTCTTCTCAACCAAGGAAAGTATGTTGTAGAGATATTGAAGAGATTCAATATGTTGGAATGCAAAGTCATGGCCACACCCATGGACTCCAACCTGAAGCTGTTAGCTAATGACTCATCAGAGTTAGTGGATATGACTCATTACAGACAGATAATTGGGTCATTGATGTACTTAATACTAGACCAGACATTTGTTTTGCTGTGAACACCTTAAGTCAATATCTTGTTCAACCAAGACGGGTTCACCTAGTAACTGCAAAACATGTGATGGATTATAGACTTTGGTTTATATTATGATGGTAGCCATGAGTATAGATTGTATGGATACACAGATGCAGATTGGGATAGAAGTATCTCAGAAAGGAAAATCACATTAGGTAGATGATTTTGTTTTGGGTCTGCTATGAGTTAATGGTTTAGCAGGAAACAGTCCAGTGTTTCTCGTAGCATGGCTGAAGTAGAATACATAACAGATTGCTCTGCTAAGTTGTGAAGCCATATGGCTTCGGAAGCTGATATCAGGTCTCTTTGAACTGAAGATGGATACTACATTGATTCTATGTGATAATGAGAGTTGTGATAATAGAGAACCCCGTAAAATCTGGTATTTCTACATTCAAGATAAAGATGCAGATGATGATGTTTCAGTATTTACATACTGTAGATACAGATGATGGTGATTCAGTATTTCTATACTAAATATATAGATGATGATGATTTCAGTATTCCCATACTTAAGATATAGATGATGTTTCAGTATTTACATACTGTAGATGCAGATGATGGTGACCTAATGATGCTTTCAGTATTCACATACTAGAGATACAGATGGTGATAGTTCAGCATTCACATATTGAAGATGAATATGATGATGGTTTAGATGATGATGTGCTGACGAAGCCTCTGTCTTTCGAGACAAGCTTGGTGTTGTTCGGAAAGAACTTCCTCGAAAGGGGGAGTAGTGATGTTGTAGAGGGATTGTATCATCCCTGGGCACATTCCCTAAAGTGATCCGATGACCTCGGTCATTGAGAATGTAGTAGGATTGTATCATCCTTGAACTTCAATTCAGAACGGATCCAATGAACTTCGGTCATCAAGAATGTGGCAGGATTGTATCATCCTTGGACTTTGGTTCAGAATGGATCCGATGAACTTCAGTCATCAATAAGGTGGCAGGATTGTATCATCCTTGGACTTCGGTTCAGAATGGATCCGGTGAACTTCGGTCATCGAGAAGGTAGTAGGATTGTATCATCCTTGGACTTCGGTTCAGAATGGATCCGGTGAACTTCGGTCATCGACAAGGTGGTAGGATTATATCATCCTTGAACTTCGGTTCAGAACAGATCCGGTGACTTCGGTACTTGAGAATGTGTGTTGATCCCATAATTCCTAGAGGAAGGATTGTCTGAGTTCCACATCTGTGTTGATCCAGTAATTCCAAAAGGAAGGATCGTTAGTAACTCCGTAAAGACCTAAATCCCGTAATTCCGAAAGGAAGGATCATTGAATTGATCCCGTAATTCCAATAGGAAGGATTGTCTGAGTTCCATAGATGTGTTGATCCCATAATTCCAATAGGAAGGATTGTTTGAGTTCCACATCTGTGTTGATCCCGTAATTCTGAAAGGAAGGATCATTAGTAACTCCGTAAAGACCTAAATCCCATAATTCTGAAAGGAAGGATCATTGAATTGATCCCATAATTCCAATAGGAAGGATTGTCTGAGTTCCATAGATGTGTTGATCTCGTAATTCCAATAGGAATGATTGTCTAAGTTCCACAAATGTGTTGATCCCGTAATTCCGAGAGGAAGGATCGTTAGTAACTCTGTAAATACCTAAATCCCGTAATTCCGAAAGGAAGGTTCGTTAGTAACTCCGTAAAGACCTAAATCCCATAATTTCGAAAGGAATGATCATTGGTAACTCTGTAAAGACCTAAATCCTGTAATTTCGAAAGGAAGGATCATGTTGATGTTTTGATGATGTTGATGTTTTTATGATGATGATGATGTTTCTGATTGAAAGATCAGATATTGCTGATGATGATGATGTTATTTGATCGAAAGATCAGAAGTTGCTGATGATGATTATGTTCTCTAATTGAAAGATTAGAATATGATGATGATGATGTTACTAATGATGATGATGTTCTCTGATCAAAAGATCAGAATATGATGATGATGATGTTTCTCTGATCGAAATATCAGAAGTTGTTGATGGTGATGATGTTCTCTGATTGAAAGATTAGAATATGATGATGATGTTGTTGTTGACGATGATGATGTTCTCTGATCGAAAGATCAGAATATGATGATGATGATGTTTCTATGATCGAAAGATAAGAAGTTTTTGATGATGATGTTCTCTGATCGAAAGATCAGAATATGATGATGATGATGTTTTCTGATCGGAAGATCAGAAGTTGCTTATGATTATGATGTTGCTGATGATGATGATGTTTTCTAATCAAAAGATCAGAATGCGATGATGATGATGATGATGTTTCTAATCGAAAGATTAGAATGTGATGATGATGAGATCCTGATGATGATGATGCCATATTATCAGAGTATGATGATGTTCGGTTGATGATGGTTCTGATCGAAATATCAGAGGCTGATGATAATGATGAGTCTGATTGAAAGATCAGAGTATGCTGATGATGTTGTTGCTGATTGAAAGGCCAAAGTGCTGAAGAATATATTGCTGATCTAAAGGTAAAAGTGTTGAAGATGATGTTGCTAATCGAAATTTCAAAGTGTTGAAGATGATGTTGCTGATCGAAAGTTCAAAGTGCTGAAGATGTTGCTGATCGAAAGGTCAAAGTGCTAAAGATGTTGCTGCTGATTGAAGAGTCAAGATTCTGTTGATCGAAGCAGTCAAAGTACTGATGATGCTGAAGACTAAAGATTGAAGATGAAGGCTACATGATGTTGAAAAGATTCCAATGATTTATAGATGTATCAACCTGATGATGTTGATGATGTCCTCTATCTCTCTCCTATTATTGTTGTTGTTGATGTTGTTATAGAATACCCTTCTCGTTAAGGGGGAGTGTTGAAATATTGTAACTTCAAAGAATATTCTATATCTATTTCTTTGTGGTCCCTGATGGTCCTACTGTGAGAATCACTTGTATTAATTTGTACCCCGATGCTCCTAATCGGAAGAACTAATAAGAGTCATGAGGCAGTCCCCTCTAATTGTAAAGGTGGGTCATTAGCACCCCAGTGTGGTTACTTGAGCCTACATGTGTAAATCGATCCTACATGATTAACTCAAGCCTACATGACAGATTAGTTAACTTAAGTGAACAGATGAATATAAATAGAGGTGTAGTGCTCCTCATTTGGAACACACACTCTCACTTGTGTAGCGCATTAGTGGAGAAGAGAAGTAGTTGGAGAAGGAGGAGGATCAGGCTTTGATCTCCTTGCTGGTTTTATCTTTTATCTTTTATATTTTTGGGGCATCTATATTGAGGAAGCTTTTGCTGGGTTTTTCTCAGGATAAATCTTTGTGTTCCTTTTGTATGGTTGTGCTTGTCTATCTTTCAGTGATCCTGTTTATATGCTTTTGTTATGAAAATGAAATGAAGTACTGATGTCTTAGCTAAGCATATGAAAAGTTAACAAGTATAATATCTGTCATAGCTTATGCAATACGATCAATTATTTTCCAACCCTTGGCTCTCAATAGTTCCTAATATTTATACATCAATACTCATAACTTCTTCCCACTAATATTGGGAAACCATGAAGATCTACGATATTCAGGTTTCCCTATTACAATGAGTTCTTACAACTGTGGGAGAAACAGAAGCAGGGAATATAGGAAGTTTGTTGCACGAGCCGATGATGAAGTAACAGAACCCATTTAAGAGATACTTTGTTAGTTGCAGCTACCCTTGAATAACGACGTGCTGTAGAGGCTGAGTCTGTTGCAGCCTTTCCTGTTGTAGCTTGTGTGGAATGAGGATCTTTTACTGCGTTTCACATGTAAAGATGGAGTCTATGGGTACAACTAGAAATGGATGTTCATCTCTTCTAGGAACCACTCGACCTGATACACCTGTATTCTTCACATCTTGAACTATCTTCATAAAATCTCAATTTGTTAGCATAATCCAAGAGGCAAAGCCCTGTTTATAAAAATCATAAGTATTAATAAGATAAAACAATAAGTAATCATACCTGTAAGGATTCAGGGCTTAAATGAAGGAAGAACATCTGTTTGGTGCATAAAATGGAGTAAGATAAGGCAAAATGGGTATAGTGAGTGAGGTCTAAAAGGGGTTATTTCTGGGCCCAATACCCTCTATTTCATATTTATATTTCTCACTCCACAATATGAGATAGGTAAATCTTATTATATTATTTGAAATATCTCTTTGATGTCTCAAATGAGTCTTTGACGGAATTTGATTTCGTTGACTGTAGAAGAAGTTGTGATTGAATTCGCAACATGACATCAATCAGGTTTTTGAGTTTTTATTTTAAGCTTAAATACATGATTTGATTTACATGGACAACTTATTGGATTCAAAGTTGTTCCTGAATTTGAAGAAGAAAATTACAGAAACCTCTATTGTATAACTTCAATATGGATTTGATATTAGTTCCTCCTTTATCATCATTCAATTACGATGGGTGGAAATTGAAGATGATTGCATATCTTAAGAGCCATGAGCTCTTTGATGTGTCTATTGGAGATGTGGAAATGCTAGAATTCGATGATGAGAAATATATTTGGTTCAATAAACAGGAAAGAGAATATGGATCCATGTGTCTATCCATTCCTCCTAGGATGCACTATCTCATTAATATTGTTGAATTGCCAAGTGAAATTTGGTCCAGATTTGACAAAGCATTTGTCCAGCAGACTGAATAGATGAGTAGAAAGCATTGTGAGAGAATATATGACATCTCCTTTCAATTTATTCAAGCCTCCATTATTTCTCAAGAAGATGAAGTTTTGCAAAAACAAGAAATGATAGAGTCTTCAACTAATTCAATTCGAAACCATACTCATTCTGCTATTGCTCTTGAAATTTTTGAGAAGATTGATGTCTCATGTTTTCATGTATTTATTCAAGAAGAGGAGATTCAAACCTCCACTATGTAAGAACTCTCCTTCCATCTGACTGAGTCTCTCAACTTAATTGGTTCAAATTCAGAGATTCAAGACCTCTCAGTCATGCCTATAACTGATCTCATGAGTTTTTGTGAGAAAAACAAAGCACCTCAAGGCTCTTTTGAAAGTTACTGTTGGGGATTCGATGTTAGTATATTCTTATGAATTTATGATATTACATTTTTCGATTTCATGGATAATTTTACAAGCTACATCATATTTTGGATCTCATCATTCTCTTTCCATGGTCCGAGGTCTTCTTCTTCTTCATGCTTAACCACATACCCATCTCCTCACAATGCTAGAAATGATGGAGACCTCTTGCATTTCACTTGGATGCATGCTCCTCTCATCTGGAGTTGAATCTACTTCACATGGTTTGAAGTATCAAGCACATCAAGACTCATTTGAACCTGATTTCAAGATCAAGTTGAATGAGCACTCTCTATTGCTCTTTTGTTAGATTAGCTCAGTTGCTTCACATGGTCCCATAAACTCTTATGTAGTTGTATATGTTCCTTATCAATTTGAGCATAGCCATCTTCTTCCCAAGAAGAATATTCCTCCAAACATCTAATCAAGTTCACACCTACTTGGTTTGAAGCAGTTTATTTTTTAGTGTATCTCATGTCCATTTTTTAGGAAAGGATTTTCTCGATGCAGTTTTTCCTTTTTTGCTCTTTTTACATGGATAAATATTTTTTACATTTAGATTGTAATGGGTGACCTTTGGTCTTAGTTACCAGGGCCTAGGTAGTCCAAGTTAGGATTAAATGCGGGTGTTAATATTATTATTAATCCTCTCTCTATGTCCTTTTACCACATAAAGACTATTCATTTAATTTCCCTAGCTTAGGAGGTCTCATCACTTCACCAGTGCATGGAGGACATGACTAATAGACATATGCCACTTACTGCACTTGTATGCATGCATTTTGGAGCTCTAGGGATCAATCCCTATTATGTAGGAACCCAAACGGAGTGCCAAAAATAGTATCCATCATTTCACCCCAGTAGGTCATTAATTATCTTCAGTTGTGCTCCGATCCCCATCAGTTAGATCACTTTCAGTGTCTCTAGCACAAAATTGCATGATTCATAGGAATATAGGAACCTTTTCTCACCTACCCATTCAATTAATTGATTGTAACTGATTATAACTAATTGTAACTGGTTATTAACTGATTTAGTGATATGTAGCTACACTAGTTAGCCATTATAGTGATTTTCACACTCCTAGTTAGCTCTACATTTAGTCTAGGTTCATAGATTCAACTACTTGAGTAGTTATTCAAATTATTCATTAGTGTTGTATTATATATTCACCCATAATGTTAATAATAATTTAATGGAATATTTCTCATATTGTTCTTCAATTATTCTTCTATTATTTATCTTGTGCAATCTATGTGAAGACCATTTTTGTCTCAAGATCTGTCTGTCAGAACCTAATAGCAACAACCATGTCATCCACATACAATAACAAGATAATATATGATCCACCAAGCATTTGGCATGTTTGTCGACTTCGACAGGTTCAGTATCGACTTTGAAAAGTATGAACCTCAACAGAACCTCGACAAGTTCCACATCTTGATATGCATTGTTAAATCCAACATCTCAACACGATTACGATAGATTGTCTCTATGTCTTCTAGTCGTCTATAATGGTTGAACTTCCAAACCGTTCAAACTTCTTTGTAACTGAAGGTAACTGGTAGTCACCCAAGTGTCTTAGCGTTATATATAAGCTTCATTAGAGGAAATTTGGGGTCTAAAATGGGAATTATAAGAAAACGCACCAACAATAAGTTCTTGTGAGTTGGAATTCAAGAACCAATAGAATTCCAATAAAATCAGTCAACCATAATGGTTGAATTGACATATTTGTCATAAAAAAACTATTTTTTTGTTCATATTTTTGACATATCTCTTTGTGTTTTTACTCAAATTTTGATCGAGAGAGCTTGTTGGATGCAGAATTTGATTCCGAATCCAACGAGTACCCACACTGCATACTTTTGATGGACCCCGCTACCACAAAAACAAGAAATACCTGAAAAAATGTGATGATGATGTCATCATCACATTTTTTTAGGTATTTCTTGTTTTTGGGGGAGCGGGGTCTGTCAAAAGTATGCAGTGTGGGTACTCGTTGGATACGGAATCAAAAAGGGAATCCAAGGAGCTCTCCCAATCAAAATTTGAGTAAAAACACAGGGAGATATGTCGAAAATAGGAACACAAAAAATAGTTCTTTTCTTTCTTACTACAAAATTAATAAATATTATTTTATTATTTTAACTATTATTTTATTATTTTCCTTAGGAGGCCCATTTTAGACCTAAAAATTCCTCTAATGAAGCTTGTACACTATTGTAATATACAAGAAAGGAATATATCAGTAATAGAACAACAGAGTTTGGTTTGAATTCTTGCATTTTGTCTGTGTGTTTACTTTCTATCTGTGTAGTGTGTTTCCTTCTTTGCTTATTTTAATATGATTCTTCCATAACAATGCTTGATTCATTCAATTTAACTGTTGTCCTCCGACATGTGCTTAGGCACCCAGATCACTGGTATCAAAGCAGATTCAGAGCTTAAGTTTTTTAGTAGGAATTCTGCAACCAATATGAACACTGCTTGTTCCTATACCCTGTATGGTACATGTATAGAAAAAAACACCACAAGAGTATATCCTTTCCCTATATGGTTAATCTAGTAATGAAAATCACTCTTATACTGTAATTTCCTAATTCTGGTGTACATACCTAAACACTCTTCAATTATGTAAATTATATTAAAATTTCTGAACTTGAATTAATCTACACAATGACTTCTCGGACTGGGAAAATAAGGGGTTTATTCTGGGAAATTTTGCAGGAAAAAGGAGTGAGCAGCAGGCAGAAAAAAAATACAATAAGACATGGAATTCCCTCTCCCCTATCACATTTATATCTAGTGCCATTTAGGGTTCAAAATCTGCTCTGCAGAAACCTACTACCATGCTTCTGGGAACCCAAACCGTGAAACTAAGGAGGGTAGTTCGGTCTCTTTTAAACAGGGGCTTCTGGAAAATTGAAAAGGGTTGTTCTATATTTAATATAGCATAAATAAATTTTTTATATAGTTTTCATATATTCTGGAAGGTTCTGAGAATTTTTGGATGAATTTGGGGTTTTATGGCAATTTTGGCCAAGGAAAACCCTGCGCAGAGGAAGATCCAAAAAGGTGGTACAGACCCAAATAAAAATTTTTATGGAGTTTTATATGGGAATGTGGGCCTGTTAGTGACCCACAAGAACTTATATATCTCATATTGAGTTAACATAAATGGTTTTACATCAATTTTACCAAAACTAGTTATTTAAAGCTAGTAATCTAGCTAGGGTCTAAATAAAAGAGTTAAATCATCTCAAATGCATTTATGTAAAACATGAGAACTGTAACAGGGGTAAATATCAGTTAATTGAATATTTAAACTCCCTTCAATAACTTCCCCAACCTGGCATATTCCTTATAGCACTCATTTTTATTCAATTTCCCCCATACATTGCTAAAATAGGCCTTTTAGGCAAAACTGAAGACAAGAATATTTATGGGAAGAGATGTTTCGACATGATACATGTAATTTTCAGAATATTATGACCCTATATAACATAAATTACATCATTGACTGACCATTAGAAGGATGCTCCAAAAACAAGGGGCAGGAGGCTTAGATTATGACTAGCAAGGGCTGTGAGCATAATCAAAGCTAGGGCTTCACTGGATATTGAACTGAAGTTGATGGAGGCTGCAAATAACTCTGTAAATCCTTCAATTCCTGCAATATAGCACTCCACACCTGTAATTGAAGAAAAGGGGATGGAAGGTTGGGGCTCATCTCCCAGTAGTCTGAGGCACAACACTTAGAAGTAATGCTCACATAAACATTCAACAATCAAATAATCAACCAAAATGAAGCAATGGGTTCAAATTTATCTTTTATAGACTTATGGATGACCTGCTTAGTAATTTGAGGCCAATGGTGACCTATGAGAGCAAGTCAACCCCATGGGTGACCTAACCCTATCCACAAAAGCGCCCCCTTTGGGAAATTAGGCAAGTAGGATCATGTGGAATTATTTCCAATTCCAAATCATCCTTCAAAATTAGAAACTGCACCCTCCCTTAGTCAAAAGCTGCCTCTTTTGAGTTATGACAGCTTTTTGCTTTTCCTGGGTCATAAGGAAACTCTTTCTTTCCTTAAAAAACTTTCCTGTTGTTCTCTTACAGCTTTTCTGAGCTCCATAAGAGGAAACTGTGCCCTCCCCTTCGAAATAATTTCCTGCTTTTACCTTTGTCTGCTTTTTCTGCTTTTAGGAAACTTTCCTTTATTCTCTTACTTTCTTTTGTCATGGACTTTCTTATTTTTACCAAGGAAAGTTGACTAGCTTTCCCTAATGCTCCCTCCTGACATGGAAGCCTTAGTTCCACATCATTATTGTGCATAATAAATAAAATTGCTGAAATAAAATTAAATACATGCCTTAGAACAATTATTAGTAAAAATTTATCCTAGGAGGAATAATGAAAAACAACTTGAGCCCCTAGGAACTTAGCATGGTCAACACTTTTAATGGTCAATTTGAGGGAACATGACAGTCCTCCCCTCCTAAATCTGCTTGTCCTCAAGCAGAAGCACCAGAGAGTGTTGCAAATTTTTCCACCATGTTTTTGCTGCACCACTATGATTATAGCCATTTTTCTGATGCCACTTCCTTTAGAAAAATTTCCAACCCAGTTAAGGTAATTGAGTAGAATTCCTGAATCCCACTACCTCCTCTGCAAGGACCCAAACTTTTCTGCCACCTTTTGAAATTTGTCGTTCCTAAGAATGCCTGGATCTCATGCTTTTATCTGCCTCCTTCCACCCATCAATAAAAACAACAAAATTTGATCATTGTAGAGGAGGAAAATGAGGTTATGAAAATCATACCACCATACTGGGATCTCATCTCTCCCCATGCCAAACTGAAATTTTTTTAAACTCTCCCACTAGACATGTAATTTCTTAATGCGGGACCAAATCATCTTGAGCCTCTCTAAAGTATGAAAATCCATGTGCAAGCTAGCACTGGAACTCACGTCACTGTCATTATGAATACACAAGAGGTTATCCCATGTTCCTCCATGTATACTGAAAGCATCATATAGCATCCATACATGCTCATTCCATTGCTCATACAATTTCTTTGATGTGTCCAATGTCTCTCCATTGATGCAAGCAAGAATTTTACCCTCTAGTGCACACATCTCAATCATGTGTCTAGCCACCCAATCAATGGATGGAAAAAATTTCATGCTAAATGATTCAGGTCAGAATAATTCAGCTACTACTAATGCACTTGTCAAACCACATGGTTTTACCATCAATACCTCAACTGGAAGAGTGAAAGTATCAAGCTCCTCTTGTGGCATCAACAGAAATAATCCTTTCACCCAATTTTCATCCCCACATGATGTGGCTAAAATAGAAGTGTGGGGTGAAGAATTGTGAGCCAAATCCCTACAATGCTCATCAATCAAGATAATGGATCCACAAATTCCTCCATTAGTTTTCTGAGTGACAGTGTGATCATGTGCCTCCTCCAAAATTGTACAACATTTTCCTAGAGGCAACTCATAATCTCTTAGGAACCATGCAAGTGCTTGATCTTCATATTGCTTGACCTCAAACTCCTCAAGCACATTCAAATCAGAATGCACCTCATGTGCATGTGTATGGGAGGTATATAATAGCTGCAAAATAAGTCTTTGTTGCTATTCACATGTAAAGACAATGTTAGTCACAACAAAAAAATTATAGCAGAAATAAAAAAAAAATCCTCCCAGGATCTTCATTCCAAATATGTCTCTATTGAACTCAATAGGTGCTCCCCTCTTCATCCAATGGCTCAACTCTCTGCCATTGATCCAAGGGTGCAAAAATCCATCAATTGACCCACACATTGAAAGTATGTGTAGATCTAATGCCTTCTTGTCAAAAGTTGCTGCACGCACATGCCTTTTTTGCTGCTTGTAAATCATAGAAAAATCAGCAATATTAAAAACAATTTTCTTGCAACAAGACATAAAACTTTTGCCTTCAATATTTTCCTCTTCAGTGATTCCTCTATCAAACCATCCAGTGGATGAATCAAAGATATTTCTTGCTGATTTATATGATCTATAATCATCCATTTCTTCTGCAATAAGATCTATCTCCCATGGGGACAAATCATGATCCCCCTGTTGTGCATGGGACACAAACCAGAAAAATTTCTTCACCCACTGTTCATTCCCCACTGGTGTTTCTGAATCTAGGACATGTGGGAAATAACTATGAACCTTCTTTGTACGTTTGCAACCTTCAGTAATCAGACTTATGGGTGCAACTTTTTCATTATTGGCTGGCCCAAATTGGGTGCTCTCATCCCACTCTTCCATGGGAGGGTGATTGTATTCAAGGAACAAATCACATTTCCTTGGAAAGAAATCAAGTGCTTCGTTCTCATAAAACTGTTCTGCACACTCTTTAAGCACATACTGAATAGAATGCTCCTCATGGTCCACCCACTCATGAGGTTCCTCCATGGATTTTTTCATGCCATTTACCCAAAAGGGATGACTCTCAGGAAATATTTAGGATTCAGTCAATTCTTTCCACTCTTGTTGGAATTGTTCTATCTTCATTTTTTATTCTAAGAGGGCACTTTGAGTGTATCTCAAAGAATCTTGGGTGGCCAACAAATCACCTTTGACTTTGTAGTTCTCTTCTTCATATATGCAAATACTTTCTTCATCATGCAGTGATGCTTCCCGCAATAACTCAATGTCAAGCTCAAAAATGACATTTTTATCTGAAAGCAATTGTGAGAAATTACCTTTGATTGTGGACATTGCTTTCTGGATATTCTCCATGGCTTGAAAGGAAGACTAGTATTCCATTAAAGCAGCTTCCCAACACATATTTGAAACTGGAGCATAAGTGTCATGGAGAATTTTTAGGGCCTCTTGGATCTTCTGTTCATCCATCTTCAATGACCCTGCAAGAAGATGAGGTTCTTGTATATGTTCCTCCTCTTCATTTTCCATCAGCGGATCAATTTCATGCAGTGCACTCAAGGTTTTGAAATCTAATACATAAGTTGTTTCTGCAATATATTCATATTTTAAGTCCTCAAAAACATAATTTGGGATGCAACTTAAGTGCTCATTCATCCTTGGTGCACCATAAAGATACTCTCTCAAAGTTTCATCCTTCATACTGCATTCATTTTTTACACCAGAATTCTAAACCTCGTCACTAGGGGGATCAACCATTCTGAACTCTTCACTGGAAGTGGCTGCCATATCAGACTTAAAAAATGACACATAAAAATTAGAATTTACCAACTCTCCATGTGTGATGTTCTCCTCCTTATGTGGTGGAATTATGATGGCTTGTTCACCCACCCATTTCTTTGCTTCACACCCTACTGAGATGTGCTCAATTTGTGCTTCCTTGTGAGGCTCAAGGGGTGACTGTAAATCTGAATCATGTTTATCTTTTGCATTAGATCCAAAATATGTATCACCATCATCAATCTGCCCTATCTCTTCTGCACTTATCTTGAAATCATCCACAAAGAAATTTGGATTCATCTCACCTTCCACGTTACCAACAACTAGATGTTGGACTATTGGATTTTTAGTTGTGCATGGATCTTATTCATCTCCTTCTGATGGAGGATTTGGTGATTCATCATCCTCATGGATTCTGCAAATACGCTGATCTCTCTTTTGGTAAAAACCAAATAATTTCTCAAAGAACCATGTGCAGAGGGCTCTAATGAATCTTCACTTTTGGTCCTCTTTTCTTCCCCTTTACTTTGATAAGTGGAACAACTTAGTTCCTTTCTTGATGGCTTCTTTGTATTCAAATAACCTACATGTATTAATGTTTTTGAAAACATAGAATCTCCAAATTTATTTCCTTCGTGTTGAGATACACTACTACTCCCTTCTCCATGTTTTCTTTCCAACTGCTTGGCAAGGAATTCTCTAGTCTCTTGATCTCACTGGATGATGCTTTGAGATACATATTTCATCCCTTTCAATGTTCTTTGCATCAAAATTCTTAAATATTTTCTATCATCCAATTTTGAATGCTCTCCTTCCTCATACAACTCAAAGTATAAATCTTCCATGACCGAAACTAATTCCACAACTGCAACTTGAAGATATTGCTAAGCTACTTTTCCACTGAGAGTTACTTTCCATAGGATGAGCCAAGGAAAGTGCTTTGATACCACTGTAATGTCCTAATTCTGGTGTACATTCCTGAACAATATTGAATTCTGTAAATTATATTAAAATTTATGAACTTTAATTAATCTACACAATGACTTCTCGGACTGGGCAAATAAGGGGTTTATTCTGGGAAATTTTTCAGGAAAAAGGAGTGAGAAGCGGGCAGAAACCATAGAAAATAAGACATGGAGTTCCCTCTCCCCTATCACATTTATATTTGGTTCCATTTAGGGTTCATAATACTCTCCGCGGAAACCTACTACCACGCTTCTGGGCAGCCAAACTGTGAAACTCAGGAGGGTAGTTCGGTCTGTTTTAACCAGGGGCTTCTGAAAACTTGGAAAGGGGTGTTCCAGAATTAATATAGAATAAATAAAGGTTTTATATATTTTTCATATATTCTGGAAGGTTCTGAGAATTATTGGATAAATTTGGGGTTTTACGACAGTTTTGGCCAAGAAAAACCCTACGCAGAGGAAGATCCAAAAAGGTGGTACAGCCCAAAAAAAAAATGGTTCTGGAGTTATATATAATAAGATGATCCTATTAGTGACTCACAGGAACTGACATATCTCATATTGAGTTAACATAAATGGTTTTACATCAATTTTACCAAAACTAGTTATTAAAATCTAGTAATCTAGCTAGGGTCTAAAAAAAACAGTTAAATCATCTCAAATACATTTCTGTAAAACATGAGAAATGTAAAAGGGGTAAATATAAGTTCATTTAATATGTAAAATTCCTTCAATCACTTCCCCAAACTGAAATATTACTTATAACACTCATTTTTATTCAATTCCCCCCATACATTGCTAAAATAGGCCTTTTAGGCAAAACTGAAGACAAGACTCTTTATGGGAAGAGATGTTTTGACTTTATACATGTAACATGCAGAATATTATGACCCTACAAAACATAAATTACATAATTAACTTACCATTACAAGGATGCTCCAAAATAAGGGGCAGGAGGCCCGAATTATGACTAGCAAGGGCTGTGAGCATAAGTGAAGCTAGGGATTCACTGGATATTGAACTAAACTTGATGGAGGCTGAAAATAAATCTGTAAATCCTTCAATTACTGCAATCTAGTCCTCCACACCTGCAATGGAAGAAAATGGGATGGAAGGAGAGGGGAATGGAAGGTTGGGGCTCATCTCCCAGTAGTCTGAGGCACAACACTCAGAAGTAATGCTCATATAAGAATTAAGAAATCAAATCATCAACCAAACTGAAGCAATGGGTTCAAATTTATATTTTATAGACTTATGGATGACCTGCTTAGTAAGTTGAGGCCAATGGTGACCTGTCAAATCAAGTCAACCTAACCCTAGCCACAAAAGCACCCCCTTTGGGAAATTAGGCAAGTACGACCATGTGGAATTGTTTCCAATTCCAAATCATCCTTCACAATTAGAAACTACACCCTCCCTTAGCCAAAAGCTGCCTCTTTTGAGTTATGACAGCTTTCTGCTTTTCCTGGGTCATAAGGAAACTATTTCTTTCCTTAAAAAAATTTCTTGCTTTTATCTTACAGCTTTCCTGAGCTCCATAAGAGGAAACTGCACCCTCCCCTTTGAAATTATTTCTTGCTTTTACCTCTGTCTACTTTTTCTACTTTTAGGAAACTTCCCTTTATTCTCTTGCTTGATTTTGTCATGGACTTTCTTACTTTTACCAAGGAAAGTTGACTAGCTTTCCCCAATGCACCCTCCTGACATGGCAGCCTTAATTCCACATCATTATTGTGCATAAAAAATAAAATTTCTGAAATAAAATTAAATACATGCCTTAGAACAATTATTAGTAAAAATTTATCCTAGGAGGAATAATTAATAACAACTTGAGCCCCTAGGAACTTAGCATGGTCAACACTTTTAATGGTCAATTTGAGGGAACATGACATATACCTTAGATCTGCAAGATTTAGTCTTTGTGCTACTGCTCTCCATGTGATCTACAATACTTGTAAAGAAGCATCAAGAAAACAAGACAACAAGACGAGAGTAGCAAGATATATTAACAATATATGTTTGTGATAAAGGAATCCAACAATATTTAACTGATACTAACACAAATCAAATATGGGAAAGGGGAACACTTTTGTATTAATTAAACAAGAAGGTAAAGCTACAAAAAAATCCTTGATGTTTTCAGCTTTTTCTTCCACAATGGTCTTACAACACACTCACAACAGTCCACACTCACACAAATATTTTTTCACACAAACTCACTCTACTTTGCCTCAATACAAGACTTCAATCCAACAACATAAGGATGCTCTTCTTGGTCTCCTCTCACTCACTCCATGAAGGCTTCTTTTATAGGCCAAGGTAGGTCCACATGGGATGATATTCTTTAGGAAATGGATAGGAGATGATCCCTATGGGTGAGGAGGTTGAATTCCACCTCTCCCTAGCTGATAGGAACCACCTCCATGAGGGATTTCGTATGGAAGCTTCTCGAAACTTCATTTTTTCCCATTTTAGCTCTGTCATGCTTTCTGCACAGAGGATAAATGTGTTGTCACTCCTTGTGAGTAGGATAAAGGCACCGACGACACCTGATGTCAATGGAAAACAAGTGTCGATGCTCTGTCATAAGGGAGAAAGTTTTCCAGCCTACTCAATAGTGAGAAAAAACATCCAGAAGAATCCTCGACCGATTTTTCTGAAGGGTGCTCAGGCATCAGTGGATATTTTAGGTGCAATCGAATGCCCCCCAAAGTATGAAGCAAGAAGGATGTTATAGGAAAAATAATTTGCTAGACATCAGTCTGGTATCAAAGGAAAAGAGAGAAGTTCATAGCTGACATAAGACAAGTAACTCAATTTTCTGACTCAATCATTGCTACATACTAGTAAACTGTAGATCCATGAAGATGACTATGTCATGGCTATCAATAACACACTGTACATCCATGATTAATGACATAGAAAGCGGAACATGGATACATAACATACAAATTAGATCCATGTTATCCAAACTCAATACTGGACACAACCACCATACATACAATGTGGATCCATGTTATGACTTCAAATAATATTCCATTGCAATCTAAGGATAGGCAATTATGCAGATGAAGCCTAACCACTTAGGGTCTTCATTCCAATCCCCAAACGATATGATTCTAACCATGTGAATAGATGTCTTGATGTCGAACATGGTAGAAACCACTTGACTACCAATCATTAATGTATACTATTAACAAGTGCAAGGGAAATCACCATTCATATCAATGATCCCCAAGGTATATATGCACAATCTCTCAAGTGTGAATAAATGTTTTTAAGTCGAACACTCAATGGAATCTATTGATCAGAGGTCATTGATGAAAACCTATTGTCGAAAGTGAGGAAACTTTCCATTGAGGCATGCAGGATTCAAGTTACCTTGACTTGGTTTCTAATTATAATTCCTAGATGATGTGCTGAAGTTGATAGGAATATATTCATCGAAGGAGGGCCATGATGTTTCCCCCATCATGGACATGAAACATGTAACAAAAGTTGATTTTGAAGTGATGAAACAACCATGATACTGACTTAGACATGACCGAATTTATAGGAAGGTAAAGTTACTGAAGAGTTGGATTGCAAAAGAGACATCCTTTGAATAAATTGTGTCATGACAAATGACTTGGCAACATTGACTTGACGATACAGACACCAGATGTAATGCAAAGAATATGATGACGCAGTCTTTGAATTGACTCAAAGGAGTCAGGTGACTCACGAAAGTGGATTGACTTGGAGACAAGTTGAATACCCAACTTTTTAGAAATGAAAATGCAGATAGGTTCCATGTTCAAAGGTGGATTGTGAGATTTCATCGATACAAATGCAAAATATATCCCCCCTTCCCTTAATTTCCCCCTCACGAAGGATGAGTTCCTCTTTTCGTTTTTATGAGTTCAAAGAAGGTAAAAAACACTTGTTGTAGCTCATCGAAAGATGAGTCCATTCTCATATGTTTTATGAACCTGATAAAGGAGAGGATCATTCCCAAAAGAGGGTCTCTCATTGTTTAATCTAACGATTCCATTGAAAGCTAACTTGGTATCGTTCATGTTTAGAGAGTGTGAACGAAGACAAAAGAAGACTCCAAAATGTCATTTTTTCGTACAATTTAGTCTCTAGGGCCCGAAAAAGTGTAAAATAATGCACGAGAGAACTCTTCTAGCTGAAGTCAACTAGACTATTCCTTTTTCATAATTAGTCAATCTGAACTGAAAAAGGGGTAAACTACCGTCGGAAAGACATCTCTTCAAGTACTTTTACGAGCATCAAGAAGACAAGTTCACTCGAAAATATTTTTTTATTTTTAAGGAGTCTGAAAAGAGTTTAAATGTGACTCCATAAGAGGTCCTCTTTTTCATAAACCACTTTTAATGAGTTTGAAAAAGCAGAAAAACATACTCGATGCCCTTTTACTAGGTTTTTAACGAGCATGTCAAAGGTATAAACGATACTTATTAATTTTTCGTCTTATCCCCGAGTGTGAAAAATACAAAAGAAACTTACGACATAACTACGACGCTTCATAAATATGACATGGAATCTTTGAAAATGAAGTTAGGACCTCTACTAGTTCAACCTCTTGCACGGGATTTTCTTCGAACTGCACACTTCTCCCAATGAATGTTTTAAGAGATGAGGAATCAAATATATTGTATCCCTTTTCATATTCAACATATCCAACCATTATGTACTTCTTTATTTTGGGTTTTAAGGCTTTTCTTTTCTCTGGAGGAATTCTACGACATAACCACAATGCTTCATAAATATGACATGGAATATTTGAAAATCAAGTTAGGACCTCTCCTAGTTCAACCTCTTGCATAGGATTTTCTTCGAATTGCACACTTCTCCCAATGAATGTTGGCACCATCTCTATGTGTTATTTTTTTCCTCTTTTACACTGTTTTAGCATATTTTGTCAATTTCTTGTATTGTGAGGATTACTTTGGATAGTATATCCTAATATGTGTATAATTTAACATGGTATCATATCACAAGGATATTTAAACCGAATTTAGAGAGTTTAGAAGTTTCAAATTAGCAATCTAGGATCTCCTCCATAATATTGAGAGTTTTCATTACAGGTTATTTAGTGGTTCTTTGTCACTCAGTGCACAAAACAAAATGGAGTAGTTTCATGACACCTTTATCACTTCATTAAACTAATTTGAGTGGAATTATTAGATGGTAATCCAGCTGAGATCCATAGGTCTCTACAAAGTTACCAAGGGGACAGAAAATGAGCCAAACTCAGTTGTTGAGAAGTCCACGTTTTTTAACAGAATGGATGAAGCATTTGGGATGCTATGTATCAACATTTCGAGATACCTCCTATTTCATGTTTATAGCATTACAAATCCAAATTAAGTGTGGATCAAGCTCGATTCCTTGTTTGTGAATACTTATGAACTAAGAGGCCATCAGCTTGAAAACAAGTTGATCACCTTGAACCCAACTCATTTTGAGATGATCCAATGCTTCTTCACCAAGTTCAAATCCATGGTTCTTCAACTAAAGAAATGTGGAATCAGAAAGAAGGAAGAGAAGTTGATTATATCCATACTTTTGAAGCTAGGGCTTGAACATTCAGTGTTTGTTTCAACATTTCACTCAGGAAAGTTGACAGTTCGAAAATGGAGAGTGCCATTTTTGTCAGACTTCATGGAGTCTTTGACTCAAGAACAAGACATGAAGTTGGTTCAAATGGGTGCCATCAAGTATAAAAAGTACCAGTATCTTACAGTTGGAGATTCAAAGCAAATAAAGGTAAATAAGAAGCCCAAATATTGACAGAAACAAGAGAATAAGAAGGACAAATAGAATTTCAAATCTTCTTAGGGGGGTTCGAATCATAGCAAGGATAAAGGGAAGAATAAAGAGAAGACCAAATGCACTTAGTGTCATAAGGTTTGGAAACCTAAGAGTGCATGCATGAAGAAAACCATTGACATGATGGCGCAACTCCTTGAGAAGAACAACATTCCCCCTCCAGATGGAGCAAAGGAGAAAGATGGAGGTTCTAATTATGAAAATAAGGAAAGATTCCATGCACTGGTTGTTGGATCTTCTGGATCTTCCTCCTTCATCATAGATTTAGGTGCCTCAAGGAAAATAAATTCTATAGAAGAATCCTTTTTGGCCCTGCATCCTTATAGTTTTCCATCCATCCTCATGGGTGACAACTCAGAGATCCTAGCCAAAGGAATTGGTAGGATCAATATTGATAGTGGGTACTTCACCAATGTGTTGTTTGTGCCTGATCTTGCAACAAACCTAGTCTTTGTTTATCAAATGACTCAAAAAGTTTCAACCAAGAGAGTGGCATTCACTCAATATGATGTGGAAATTTCTGAAATTTCTACAAGCGAAGTGGTTGCAATGGGTATTGCAGATCATGAGTCAAGGATGTGCAAGTTTTCACACTTTCTTCCTTACTCCTCATGGAATGTGGTCCTGTCACATGCGAATGAGATCAGAAATTTATGGAATGGGAGGTTTGGACACCTCAAGTACATATATATTCAATCTTTGAGCAAATAAAATATGGTTGAAGGACTTCCAAGCATAAAAATTTCCAAAGGCACATGAAAGGGATGCATTGTTGGGAAGCATGCAAAGTGCAAGTATGGCAAGTGAAAGGAAAGAAGGGATTTCCAAGTTCTTGAATTGATACATTTAGATTTGATAATACCTCTTCCCACATCCTCCTATGGAAACTCAAGGTATTTCTTAACATTCATAGATGATTTTTCAAGATATTGTTGGGTGTTTTTCCTCAAGCTAAAATATGAAGTGTATGAAATCGTCAAAGCTTTCAAAGCTTGTGTTGAGAAATTCAGTGGGAAGAAGACAAAGGTATTAAGGACTGATAATGGAAATTAATATGTCAATAAGAACCTATAGCATCTATTTTAAGATAATTTTATTCAAATGTAACATTCAGTGCCTTACACACCACAAAAAAATGGTCTGGCAGAGCGCAAGATCAGAGCATTGAAGGAGAGGGCCACATGCATGTTGGAGGCTAAGTATTTGTCTCCTAATATATGGGATGAGGCCATAAATTGTGATGAATATATTAAGAATAGAGTTCCACACAAATAATTGGAATATAAAACTCCATTTGAGGATTGGAGAGGTCACAAGTCTGATGTGTCTCATCTCAAGGTTTTTGCTCAAAGGCATGGGCTAGAATTCCTCCAGAGAAAAGAAAAGCCTTAAAACCCAAAATAAAGGAGTAAATAATGGTTGGATATGTTGAATATGAAAATTGATACAATATATTTTATTCCTCATCTCTTAAAACATTCATTGGGAGAAGTGTGCAGTTCGAAGAAAATCCCATGCAAGAGGTTGAGCTAGTAGAGGGGGATTGCTCACACCCTCCACTCAATGATGATGTAAGTAATGTCTCTCTTTCTGATTTGTTTTATTATGATGTGGAATATGAATATTATGACATTAATTCATATCATCACTCTCCCATAAGGCTAAAATGGGATGAGAAAACCATACAACCAACTGGTGATCTTGCAAAATATCCACTAGACATTAGGAAAACTAGATCTCAGTTTCACAATTCTTTCTCCACTTGTGATACGAATATTCCATAGAGGTGTTTTATTATGGTTGGATATTATCCACAGTCATATTAATAAGCATCACATGATCCAATATGGAAAATAACCATGCAAGAAGATTTCAAGTCTTTACAAGACAATGAAACTTGGGAGTTGGTTCATCTACCTTCTAAGAGGAAACCAGTGCAATGTAAGTGGGTTTATAGGAACAATATGGTTATTTATGGTTAATACATGAATTTTAAGGAAATATTTATTTCTAAATTCTTCTCTCAAGTCCATGTAGTGGGCTATATAGATACATTTGCACCTGTGGCAAAGATGGACTCATTCGGGCTAGTTTTGGCCATTGTTGCATCTAAGCGATGGGAGGTGCACCATATGGATGTGAAGAGTTATTTTCTTCATGGTGACCTTTGTGAGGATATTTGTATGCAGAATCATGAATTTTTTATTCATTATCTTTCACTTGTTTGCAGTTTGAAGAAGTCTCTCTATGGCCTCAAGCAAGCTCCCAGAGCTTGGTATGGAAAGATTGACAACTTTCTTCTCTCACGAGGATTTGAAATATGAAAATATGATCCTAATGTGTATTTTAAGAATTTATATGACTCAATTAATATAATTTTACTATTTTTTGATGATATTTCATCACTAGAAGTTGCATTGCTGATATAGGTTCAATTAACACTTCATTGCACAATGCATTTTATATGGCTGACCTAGGATTGTTGAAACAATTTATTGTCATGGATATTGAGAAATATGATACATGTACCAAGGTCAGACAATAAAAGTATTCTTTGGAACTATTATTAAAGTTAAAAATGGATGAATGTCCCTTCCTTTCAAGAGTAAAACTAGGTTATTTTGGTTCATCTCCATTGGTGGATTACTCATTGTATAGAAAACTGGTTGGGAGCTTGTTGTATCTCACACACTCTCGACCTGATTTGGTTTATTCAATAGGTGTTGTTTCAAGGAATATGTAGGATCCTAATGAGATCCATTGGAATTATTCTAAAAGGATCATGCATTATGTGCAAGGAACCAAACTTTGATATACACTATGAAACTAGTTCTCCACTAAAACTAGTTGGATTTTCTAATTCTGATTGGGATGGAGATTCCACTTATAGAATGTCCACTTTATGTTATGTATTCATGATTTCACATGTTCCTATGTGATGGTAAAGTAAGAAACAACACACTATTTCCTTATCATTAGCTGAGGCCAAGTACAAAGGAGCAGTGAATGCAACTATACAATGTGTGTGGTTGCAAGGCATTCTTGGAGAACTTGGATTTGCATTTGATTCACCCACTGTCATTTTGTGTGAAAATCAAAGAGAAATAAAGATATCCATTGATACAATATATATATATATATATATATATATATATATATATATATATAGAGAGAGAGAGAGAGAGAGAGAGAGAGAGAGAGAGAGAGAGAGAGAGGACTAAGAACATTGAGATCCACATGCACTACATCAATATCTTGGTGCATGACCATGTGATATCGTTGCAGTATTACACATCTACAAAGTAAACTACTGACATATTCACCAAGAGATTCATAGAGAAGACATTCACGTATATTAGATCACTTCTTTGTTTTGGTAACACATGGATATGACTGATATTCACTTTATATTTTGGCTCCATGTCCATTTTATAGGGGAGGTTTTATTCCCATGTGGTTTTCCTTACCTTGGTTATATGGGCTAATAAAATTTTGTAAGAGGTGACTTGAGCCTTATTTTCCAAGGCCTCAATATTGATTTGGTTAAACTAATTCAGTCTTAATGGGGGTGTTATAACATCATTCCAGTTAGTACCATAATCATCATACCACCCAGGACCATAGTCTCATTCATTTTAAGGTATGCCATTGTTTGCTCATGTATTTTCTTTAGTAGCTTAGTTGTTTTCTAACCCATATTTGCTTGCAGGTTTGTTTCTTAACTTTTTTTGAGGTATTTTGTCTCAAATAGTTGTTTGCAGGTAGCTGGAGTTCAGCCCTAACATTGTTTGCAGAGGGGTTTCCAGCTATTTCTTGTCTTTCTGTTCTTTCTTGCTTTCTGTCCATTTATTTTCTGCATTTCCATACAGGAACCTACCCTTCCATCCTATAGATGGAAGGGAGCCATTCCTACCCTGTAGCAAGGGAGAAATCCCTGCTACAGAACTAGCAACTCTGCCAGGTTGATCCCACAGGATCCCTGAGTCCGTGTTTTAAAAAAATTTCAAGTTTCAATTTAGTTTTTCCCTAGGTTAAATTTTTTGTTAAATCTAGTTTAAAATCCTGTTTATTTACAGTTTTTGTTTTTGCCGAGCCTCCACAAGGCAAATCCGAGTCCATTTGGCTACAGTACAAGTTACTGTTAGCCGGATCTGACTCGGGATAAAAAAAATCCCAATCTGGAGTAGGTCGCACTTATCGATCCTAAACAGGGGACCAGGTCACTCATTTAGGCCTCACAGGTGCGACCAGGTTGCCCTTTTTCTCCCAAAATGTGTGACTTCCTTCAGAAAGATAGACCTCTTCTGTCTGCACAATCTGAGCGACCCTCTTGCCTGTTTCTGGAAAACTTTGGCAACCCCCTCACCAGATTTGACCCAAAACATGCGGTCTATCACTTAGAAGTTAGTTTTTAACAACTAGGGACTGTCAGTGCGGCTCATTCGCCTCTGTCCAGCACAATTGTTCCATTTTTGTTTTTGTTTAATCTTATTGCAATTTCATTCATAGAACTAAGTGTAAATTAAACAATTAATGGGTTAATGAACCTAGCCTAACTAAAACTGACCTAAAATCAAAAACCTTGCTTACCCTTCCTCCTCTACCCAGTCATCACCCTTCAGGGTATTCTGGGATAAGACGAAGGGCATAGATCATATAGTAATAGGCCCTTCACCCAATATTGTTCGAAACCACTAAAAATGGGTTACTTGGAAGGTAGAGGGGGTAGAGAAGGAGGGCTTCTCACAGCGCTAAGCATCCTCCCTGTTGACCAAACTTGCATTCAGGAGGTGACCTATGGATCCATGAATGGGCTTAGTCCCATTGTGTTGAGAGCTGAGCACCTTCTCCTGGTTGAAGACGAATATAAGTGGAAGGTAGTCACCTAGTTAGGCTATCACAATTCAGGGTAAAAAATTTTATATGTCTACAAAATTTCTGTTTATTTAGTGTTTCTAACCACAATATGATGAACTCTATGGAATATTCATAAACCATTTGTAGCCACCGAATAACAGAAACACAGAAAGACATACACACCATACCACGTAAATCAACCCAACTCAATTCATGATGCTGAGAGAGCCACTAAAATTTATAAATTTACACTAAGTACAAAATCTGCAGTCTTTGAGGACATAAGTCCCTGACTGCCTTAACTGTGGAAAGTACTTGGGCTCAGCCAAAAACTCATTGTGAGGAGTACCACGGTAACCCCAAAGTAGCTAGCCACTGAGAGGAATTTCCAACTGAAATGGGAAACAAACCCCACCGATTAAGTAGAACGCCCATGAGGAAAAAGCCAAGCGCTGTCTTCTGGCACTCTTAGTGGTCGAGTGACCACCTACAGCCAATAGGAAGCCATTGAAACCGGGGTCCAAAAAAATCATTTCCACTAGTTTGATACACAAATATAACACAATTTATCCGTCATGCTCTTCCTCACGCCTAAGAAGCGAACCACCATAATTTGGGTCATTGAACCGACACCGTTGAGATCATTCTCGATGACCTCTCACACCATCAGAAGGCCACAAGACCTCTGATTCAATTTTAGACCCATATCAGTCTGAACCAGACCTGCACACTACACCATCAAGCCCCATGGCTGGTGCAAACCCAGATTCATTTTTCGGCATAGAAATCGCTAGTGGACCCATGTCCACACCACAAATTATCACCAACAACCCTGTAGGTGGCCCTAGCACGATTATGCAAACTGTGATCAGTTAGCTGCCACCACCCATAGTAACCACTCAAGTTGTCCCACCTACAACACTTGGGGGTAGTAGACCGTCCACCTACACTTCCCCTCCTATCACACATGGGGGTAGTGGACCTTCCACATACATTGCCCCTCCTAGCACACATGGGGGTAGTGGCCCTTCCACCTACACTACCCCTTCCGTCATACATGGGGGCAGTGGCCCTTCCATCCACACTATCCCTCCCACCACACTTATGGGCACTGGCCCATCCATAATGGTGCCATAAGCACCCCCATCAATACAGGTACATTATGCACCTACAAACCCCACCACCACGATTGCCCCATCTCACATCAACTTGGGGTCAAACCTTCCTTTCATGGCTCATCTTAACCTACCTAATTTGGCTCAGTAAACAAACGACCCCATCCACCATCAAAATTTTTGGCCTCCCATGCTAACCAAACTACCCTCAGATATTCCCAAGTTTGAAGGGAAGGCAGGGGAGTGCCCCCAAAATCACATCATGACGTTTCATCTATGGTGCTCATTAAACAACATCATAGATGATTCTATCAGGCTAAGACTATTCCAATGCACCCTCATAGGTGCTGCAGCTAAGTGGTACATTGAGCTACCGCAAGCAAAGTACCTATATTTCAACTCCTTGGCTTTCATGTTCCTGCAATATTTCCAACTCCCCGTCAGATATGATGAAGGGGTGGAGATCTTGTTATCTTGTCATCAGAACACTACAACCCACATAACCTACCACATCCATGAGTGGCAGCGACGCCATAGTTTGTGTAAGATTCAACTCGATGGTAGGATCTTCCTAGATTGGTTCCTCAAGACCTTGCTCCCACCCATAGAAAAGGAAGACGCATCCAAATGTCCCCAATCTGAAGAAGAAGCCATCTTGAAAGCCCATCAGTTCGATCTGATTTATGCACAGTCTGGGTACCTCTACACTGTCATTCCAGACACTCCCCATGTGGGTACCTCCTACAGGGATGCACCGGGGGCATCCCATGCTATAGATGGCATCATAGGCTCGGTCTCCCAACAGCCACAGCACCATCTGACACCACCTGCAGTACCACCACAACCAAGCAACACTGCTAGTGTTTCCTACCAAAACCAAACTCCAGACTATGCAAGAATGGTGTCCCAGTCCGGAGCCATGACTTCTTACACACAACCTATGCCACTATAGCAAGCTCAAGCCTTGGCTTGGCCAACACATCAATACACGGGGAAAATTCCCACATTTTTGGCACCACCACCCACCCAAATCTACTATGAACCACCAGTGCAAGCGGTTCAAGCCACCGCCTTTGCTCCACCCACTCCATTGGGACAGGTGTTTGTACAACAAAATCATCCCAACCAGCCAGCCCCCAATAATCAACAAGGGCAATCCAGGAATAATTGACCCCAGAACCAAGGCAATAATCAACCACAGGGAGGCGGTCAACAACCAAATCCTCCCAACAATGTCACGGAAAACTGGCTAGCCCAAAATCCTCCTCGACCAAATGCACTGAGATGCAACGTCCTGTTGCGTACAAACCAACCATGTACACTCTGTGAGGTCTATGGGAACTACACATTTGAGTGTCCCTTCATGGGTCGCGCTAAGCAGGCCATACGAAACAAGGTTCAACATGCCACCAACACAACAAACCAATCCCAACCCAACTCGGCACCACAAGGACCTCCTCCTATGGTGATCCAAAACCCACTACTAGTCCAACTATTTGTAGCAACCGCACCCCGTCCCCAACCCAATCCCAACGCTCTAGGGGCACCTCCCACAGCCGATAAAGGTGTCCACCAACTACTAGCATGACGACTGAAGAGGTCAACCTATATACCAAACAAAATCAGTACGTAACCAACATCGAACCCACTGACACATCAGCAGCATCCACGTCCAAATAGGTCAATGCACCTCTTTAGTTACCCCCTTTCCCATGCCCCCCCATACGTCGAGTTTCCAATAATGCCACGGCTAGAGCTGCTATCAGCTATAGCATCGTGGATGATTTGGCCCAAATACCAACCGCTATGTCCACTCTTGAGGTACTCAAAACATGCCCAACGTAGCGAAAATCCTTACTAGCCGCCCTTGGGGCTGTAGGCCCCTCCGACTCCAAGTTGATCACATTCAACATAGATAATGGAGAACCGCACATGCCATCAACCATTGCCTTTCAAATCCTGATATCTATCCAAAATATGGTTGTGCACTGGTGCATAGTGGATGAGGGGGCATCTACGTGCGTTATGTCTACCATAGTCTAGCAGAAACTTGGATCCCCAATTCTGCAACCATCCTCCACAACTCTGCGGGCTTATGATGGACATCCCACTAAATCCCAAGGAATCCTCCCCCATGTCCCCATCACATTAGTTGAGAAGACAGTTCTGATTGACATAGAGGTTGTCAACGCTCAATTGGACTATAACCTTCTCCTCGGAAGAAGTTTTATGTATGCCATGAGAGCTGTCGCGTCAACTATCTTTCATCTCATGACGTTCTTCCACGAAGGGAAGATCATGATGGTTGATCAACTGACTTATCACAATCCGCAAGGGTTAATGGTACCCGCCAATGTTATTCCTACCATCAACACCATTGATCCACAAGGGATGGCCACACACGCCAATGTTGTCCCTGCAGTCAAAACCATGCTAGAAAACATACCAGCCTCCCTATTGTTGAATGTGGGGGGCCTTGGGTTATTTGCTGATACCACCATGATGGATCCTTTCCCCTTAGTGTCACCACCACCAACACCAAACGAGACTGTGGACTTGTGCATGCTCTCATCCAGCACTGCTGCACCCAAACAACAACCGCAGCTGTAGCCCCGACCGCAACCACAACATCATCTGCAGTTGCAACATCAACAGCAGCCGCAACATCATCCATAGGCAATGCATTATGCATAGCCACATTCACAAACTCACCCCCACATACAACCATCAGGGAGTTATCTGGGATCCTCTCTAGTCCACACAGTTCCCTTCCTTTTCCCCCCACCTAGTGTCATGAGAAAGCCAGTAATGGCCACCCTAAGCCTACCCAACTTTTACATTGGGAATTCCTGTGTGGTATCTTGATCCACCAGCTCAACCACCAATGCCCATAGTAGTATTAACCCTTATACAACCCATTTCGGTCGAGTCTCATCCTCCAACCAGTACACAAAAACCAACCACTGCACCTGTACCACCCCACCCAAAAAGGGCTAGGGGAAAGAATGTGAAATTTACCGCAAAACCGCAACAAATCTTGCCTTGCACCGTCTGCAAAGAACAGGGCCATATGACTCAGAACTGCCCTGAGATTCCAATGATCCATGTGCATTTGGATGCCATGGATACAACCAAAAACCTCCCCGTGGTTGAACTTCCAACTGCGCCAATAGTGAGAAACAAGGCATTGAGAAAAAACCATACTTGCGCCCTCTGCGGTTTGTATGGACACTATTCTCACCATTTCCAAGACTTTCCTTAGTTTTTAATAGATTTAGCCTACCTTCGTCAACATTCCCTTGAATTTGAGATCACTCTAATTGAAGAAGTCCATGCCCCACCTCCTTCTTTGGACACCATGTCCATTTACATGATGTCCAGTTCTACCGACCCTATTGTCTCCACCACCAATGATGGTCCATCAAACCTGTCTCTTTGGTTGTTTTTGCAGCCGCAACCTCAGTCACAACCTCAACCTTAGTTACTAGGGAAATAGTGGGTTTCATTCCCACTCAACATGATCCTTTTCCTTTTTCTTTTCCTTTTCCTGTCATCCGAGATCATGAGTAAGTCTGTCTTGGAAACCCGCAATCTATAGGATTTCACACTGGGAGATCCTATGTGGTACTTGAACCACCTACCATACCCCTAAGGCCCCAGCATGTGTTGAGTCATGTCCAGCCAATTGAGATGATGTTGTACCTACCTCCAGGTCCATCAAAGACTCCTCCTATCTCCAGGACTTCCCCTCTTCCTCCAATAGAGATTGGGGGCAAGGCCACAAAAAACCACAACCAATACCATTTACATGATCTCTAGCACTAGTTTCCCTTTCATCTCATCGGCCATGGAAGATCCACCTGATCTACCTCTACACCACTTACGCAATGACAGAGAGATCTGTAAGACCGCCTCCAGTTTTACCCCATTCCCTTTAAACCATAGTGTGGAATTTGTTCTTTCCATAAAAGACCAGATTCTGTCACCCTGCCTTGCCAATGAACTTTGTCTCGGTAAGGGGGCATATCTCTTCACTGACTCATATGGAGAACTCTTGGAGAACCCCCGCAATGGGCTCTACCTCAAGAGATTTTACGCTTAACATCACTAATGAGTTGCTTTATTTTCCTTTTTTGTTTTTCAACGTTGTTTTACCTCAAGTCAAGGGCAGCACCATTAGCTGCTAATCCAGATTCACCCAAAACCTGTTCAAGACACCTCTCACACCTCCGGGCCTAGATGTATATCTCCTTATGAGACCATCATCTCATGTTTAACAAACAAATTTTGGGACCGCTTCTCGAAATTCACCTCGATCTATAAGCCACAGCATGGAGATACAAGTGTCTGCGGACCTGTACTTGTATCACTCTTTCCTACCGCTACTCATGTGGGTTTTCAGGCCACCACTCGTTAAGGAACATCATTTTTATTTTTGTAACATATAGTTGTCTACTTCATCCACCACACCTTATGTGGATCTATGGACGATTGTCCAGAAGACGAATTATTTCTTTTACATGTATTTGGTGTATAACTGCCTCCAGACTTGCACTCACAACACATGTAGTCAAGTCCATCCACCACAATTCACACATGACTCTCCTGACCTCTGTTTGAGAGCCACCTCGATTTGCATGCCTCTGCCGCACCGACTTGCATGCCTCTGCTGCGATCTATCCTGTGCATGTATTGGTATGTTTGAGAGCCACCTGCTCCATCCATACTACATGGATGACCTTTGGACCATTGTCCACCATCCCAGCATGGGGCACTGCATGTGCCACCACAATTGGTTGACCATATTAGAGTTTCGTTTAATCTCTTTTTTGACTCCTAAAAACAATGAAAATATTTCCGAGCGCATCTGCTTCCTTCACTGCTCGTTAAAGTATAGGAAAGGGCATCTGCATCGTCTCATTTATCTCCTTTTGCGGACTATGTAGACCATCAAACACCTTGGCATATTCAAGCCAAGCCCATTCCCCTCTGCATACTTTTATGCTTTCTCGGGTAGAGGGGCCACACTTTATGAAAAATATCACCATGGTTTGTCGTTAAACTCTTTTCCAGCCTACTCGTCAAGAAAAGATTGCTGAGAAAACTTGGTTTCGTTCATGCTCGTAAAAGTATCTGAATGATCGTCCAGTTAGTATAGGTTTAACCTTTTCTGGCCTGATTGGACTACCAACAATAAAGAAGTTTCTCATCCCCTATAGGATGGGTGAGATCTCCTATGTATACTTTTATCCTTTTTCGAGCACAAGAGACTACCAACAAAAAAGAGTCCCCACTGGAGTCTTCTTCGTGCTTTCAGACTCTCTAAAATTGAAAGCACCATTGAGCATTTACTTTCTCAGGCTCGCCAAAAATCCACGAGATCGTACCACAATGGTGTCTCTACACACCACCCCACAGAAAAAAGTTTGGCAACATTCCCCCTTTGGGTCTCCTTTGTTCAGAGTACTCTGCAATGTGTCTTCCTTGGATCCCATCAATATCAAAAGTACCCACCTCCCCCAAGTATTTCCCATCTGTAGTGGAATTCTTGGTATTACAGCTATGATCCCATTCCCATGAGTCAGTTTCATTTGCTACCTGGTCTGTCCTGCCATCATACTCTAAAAAAATGAAGTTTGAGTCTACTACACTCCCCCTGCCCCTATTCAACTCTTCCCCTCCCCACCCCCATTCAGTGGGTCAGTCCGCAGATTATCTCACATCTTTCGGTTATCTCCCTTGCACCTCTGGTCAAGGAAACACCATTTCCTTGACCTGGGGGGGGTCTCCCTCTGTCGATGACAACACACATATTCCAAAGGATATACCCAGAGGTCCCTGTATCTTGGTTTCATTAACCTCATTGATGAGTTCCTTGGACCACTTGAGAGGAGTCCTTAGTGCCTCTCGGGATAGTTGTTTCTCACGTGCTCGACTCCAACTACATCATCGCACCGTTGAGATTCGTATAGGGTTTGGTCCGTGCAATATTTGGTTGAAGACCCTGGATGTCACCTGACTCTAGCACATTGATGAGTCTATTCAAGGAACCTAAACAGTTTATGTCCCTTGTGATTTTTGGGTTGCGTTGGAGACAGTGTTCAGAAGCCCCAGCAACGCTTCTATATAGATTTATGATTAATGCAGCATATTTGTACCACAAAGACTCTGACTTTCCATTAGTGAGTCCATACAACTATGTACCCTTCCAGATCCAACAAGCCATTAGTCATGAAGATATAGCATTCCATGAGAATGCCATGGGTCCAATGTAGGAATTTCTTTAGATCATTATTGTCTTCAGCCTCTCCGTGAGGTAACCACTATGTATCATCAGTTGTATATGATCGGCTATTGTATTATAGAGCATAGATCACATTATTCTTTTGACATTGTTATGAGCATGGGGATTCCCGCATCGTCCATATACATGTCACACATTATTCATATCTCACCCATTGATGGGAACCATATTAATACAAAAACCAAAAGCCACCATGCCCCAGCCCCTAAAGCACCACCTCTCCGTAGCAAATCCTATGATGTCCGTTGGCCATACGATGAGCTCCTACCCTCACACATCAGGGGGCAATAAGTTAACCCAAAAAATCCATCACTCAGCTCTACATGTCCTACACCACCCAAGGACACTCATGCACGACCTTTGTATCACCCCATTAGACCCCCACACCCTCAAAAAGGCTTAAAAATTAGTAAAAGGGATTAAAAACCCCAAAAAGGATCCTAAATAACTCTCCTAGGGTCTAAAGCCTCCAAAAAGGGGCTAAAACCCCTCAAAGGAGACTGAAACCCTAAAAGGAGCTAAAGTTAGGGTAGAAGGGGCTAAAATCCCGAAAAAGGGGCTAAAGCCCTAACCAAGGGCTTAGAACCCTAAAAATGCTATAAATAGAGGGGTGCGGGTGACTCTCAAAACACTCCTCCCTTGCATACTATTATGCTTCCCATGGATGCCTTGAGACCCTTTGTCTCTCAAGCCACCCACATCCCGCCTCTCATCCATCCATTCTCCCATCGAGCCACGGATCCTCCATTTCCAAGAGAGAGAGAGAGAGGTGCTTCCTCCATCCAGGGCATGGTGGCCCATTGCACCAAAGATAAGGTATACCATTTTTTTCTCATGTATTTGCTTTAGTAGCTTAGTTGTTTTCTAACCCATATTCGCTTGCAGGTTTGTTTCTTAACTTGTTTTGTAGGTCTTTTGTTTCGAATAGATGTTTGCAGGTAGCTGGAGTTAAGCCCTAACATTGTTTGCAGAGGGGTTTCCAGTTGTTTCTTGTCTTTCTGTTCTTTCTTTCTTTCTGTCCATTTATTTTTTGCATTTCCATACAGGAACCTACCCTTTTTCCCTATAGACAGAAGGGAGCCATTCCTGCCCTACAGCAAGGGAGAAATCCCTACTACAGCTCTATAGTCCTGTCTTCTAACAATTGGTATCAGAGCCAAAAGGTCTATTTGGTTGGTAAACTCACAGGAAAGAAGGGTTCCAGGTTCGAGTGGGAGAAATGGTGGAAGAAGGAAATTTTAGGGTTGAGAAATTTAAAGGCCAAAACTATAAGTTCTGGAAGATGCAAATGGAGGACTATCTTTACCAAAAGGATCTATACATGTCGTTGGGCGGAAAAGAAAAACAATCAGTGGCTATGGAGGATGAAGAATGGGAGGTTCTTGAAAGAAAGGAACTGGGAACAATATGGTTGTACCTGGATTCGTCGGTGGCCTTCAATATTTCGAAAGAAAAACCAACAGAGGGTGTGATGAGCACATTGAGTAAGCTCTACAAAAAATCCTTGGCTTCTAACAACGTATTTTTAATGAAGCGTTTATTTAATGTGAAGATGTCAGAAGGTGGATCTGTTGCTGACCATTTAAATGAGTTTAATACACTTACTAGTGAGTTAAGTTCTGTAAAAGTGAACTTTGATGATGAGGTTAGGGATCTTATAATCTTGTGCTCATTGCCAAAAAGCTGGAATAGCTTGGTCATGGTTGTAAGCAACTCTATCCCTAGTTCAAACACTCTTAAGTTTGATGATGTTGTTGGTGTTATTCTTAGCGATGAAATGTGAAGAAAAAGAATAGGTGAGACATCAGGTAATGCGTTGACCATGGAGAGCAGAGGGAGCCAAAACGAGAGAGGAAGGAGCCCAGGAAATTGCAGCAAGTATAAAAAGGGAAGATCCAAGTCCAAATTCAGAAAAATAGAGTGCTGGAACTGTGGTAAGAAAGGACATTTGAAGAAATACTGTTGAGCACGAAAGAAGAAAGGTGAGAGGTAGCAAGAGACTACTCATGAAGCGAGTGTAGCAGGTGATGTGTTACAAGATGCTTTGATTCTTGCATTAGATAATACTAGCGATTACTAGGTAGTAGATTCATAGGCTCCATGTCATGCTACACCCCATAGGAAATTATTTCATGATTATGTTCAAGGTGATTTTGGACATGTTTTATTGGGGGATGATGAACCATGTAAAATTGTTGGAAAGCATAAGGTACGGATTAAGGTAAATAATGGAAGTGAGTGGCTACTAAAGGATGTAAGGCACATTCCTGCTATGAAAATAAATCTGATCTCAACCGGGTAGTTGGGATATAGCGGTTGTTTGTCTACGTTTGGAGAAACGTGGTGGAATATCACTAAAGTATCACTGGTAATAGAAAAAGGAGATAGGGTAGATACATTATATTTATGTCCTCATAATACTGATTATTCTATCTCTGTAGCTTCCACAGAAATAGGTGCAGTGCTGTGGCATCATAGACTTGGCCACATGAGTGAGAAGGGGATGCAGATTCTCCACTCAAGGAAACTGCTTCCAGATCTAAAGTAGGTAAGTTTGGAATTTTGTGAGAACTTTGTTTAAGGAAAATAGAAGAGAGTTAGATTTATCAGGGTTGGGAAACAAAAGAAGAGTGAAAAGTTAGAGCTTGTCCATACATATGTATGGGGACTAGATCAGGTACAATCTCTTGGTGGCTCTCGTTATTATGTTACTTTTATTGATAATGCAACTAGACAAACTTGGGTTTATTGTAATATTAGACAAAAATATGATGTGTTTGATACTTTTAAGAAGTGGAAAGATTTGGTTGAGAATGAGACAGGAAAAAGGTTGAAATGTCTTAGATCTGATAATGGAGGTGAGTACTGCAGCAAGGAGTTTGACAGTTACTGTTCACACAATGGGATTTACAGAGAGAAGATAGTCCCTGGAACACCACAAGAAAATGGTGTGTCAAAAAGGATGAACAAAAGGATCATGGAGGGTGCAAGGTGTATGAGATTTCATGTAGGGTTGCCCTTACAGTTTTGGGTTGATGTTATAAACACTGTTGTTTATTTAATAAATAGAGGGCCTTCAAGTGCTTTGGATGGTAGCATTCTAGGGGAGGCATGGATAGGTAAAAAAGTAAAATACTAATTTCTAAGAACTTTTGGTTGTGAAGCATTTGTCCATATTGATAAAGACGATAGAACAATCTTGAGGCTAAATCCAAGAAATGTACCTTTATTGGATACGGGGTTGATGATTTTTGTTATCTCTTATGGGATCTTAAAAATCGCAAAATCATTAGGGGTAGAGATGTAGTATTCAATGAAAATTTCATGCACAAAGATCAGTTGCAGGGAAAGAAAGAAGAAAAGGAAAACACAAAGTACACAGTGCTTGATGAAATCAAAGAAAATGAAGTTCCAAAGGCACCAGAAAATCAAGAGCAGCAACAGGTACCTAAAACTCTTGCAAATGTAAGAAAATATACCGGGTTAAGTAGACCCCCTGAACGATTCTCTCCTTCACTGTATTATTTATTGATGACTGAATCTGGTGAACTAGAATGTTTTGAAGAAGCAATGCAGATTAAAACTAGAAAGAAGTGGGAGCAAGGAATGGATGAGGAGATGGACTCATTGGTAAGAAACCAGACTTGGGATTTGGTTAAGTTGCTTGCAGGAAAAAAAGGCATTGTAGAATAAATGGGTTTTCAGGTTGAAGGAAGAAGATGGAGGAAAGAAGTGGTACAAGGATAGACTTGTTGTAAATGGGTTTGCACAAAATAAAGGTATAGACTTTGATGAAATATTTTCTCCTGTTTTTAAAATTACTTCAATTAGAACTATTTTAAGTCTAGTGGCGGTAGAATATTTTCATCTTGAACAGTTAGATGTAAAAATAGCCTTTCTCCATGGGGATTTGGAGGAAGAGATTTATATGCATCAGCCACAAGGGTATGAGGTCAAAGTGAAGGAGAATTTGGTTTTCATTTTGAAGAAGAGCTTGCATGGCCTGAAGCAAGCTCCAAGGCAGTGGTATTTGAAATTTGATAAGTTTATGACAGAACAAGGTTATGATAGATATCATTCTGACCACTGTGTTTATTTCAAGAGGCTAGATAATGGAAGATATATTATCTTGTTATTGTATGTGGATGACATACTTGTTGCAGGATCTAACATGCAGTATATAAATGTGCTCAAAAGAAAACTAGCTAAATCATTTGCGATGAAGGATTTGGGTGCTGCAAAGCAAATCCTTGGTTGAGAATAACAAGAGACAGGAAAAATCACAAATTGACATTGTCTCAAAGTGAGTACATAGAAAAGGTGTTGTAGAGGTTTAGAATGCAGAATGAAAAACTAGTCAATACACCTTTGGCTAGCCATTTCAAACTAGGCAAGGATATGTGTTCAGAGACACAGGAAGAGATATATTACATGTCCAAGATTCCCTATTCATCAGTGGTTGGAAGCTTTATGTATGCCATGGTGTGCACAATACCAGATATTGCACATGCAGTGGGAGTTGTGAGCAGGTATATGAATAATCTAGGTAAAGAGCATTGGAAAGCAGTACAATGGATTCTCAGGTATTTGAGAGGTACCACTTCTCATGCATTATTTTTTGGAGGTCCAGAGACTATTCTACAGGGATATGTTGATGCAGATATGGCTGGTGATAAAGAAAGCAAGAGGAGCACCATAGGGTATGTGCTTACTATGGGTGGAACATCAGTAAGTTGGATTTCAAAACTACAACAGGTTGTTGCACTTTCAACAACAAAAGCATGGTATGTTGCTACTACAGAGGCTAGTAAGGAGATGATTTGGTTGCAGAGGTTCATGGAAGAATTGGGTAAGAAGCAGGAGAATAGTAGGCTATACTTTGACAGCTAGAGTGCCATTCATATTGCAAAGAACTCAGCCTTTCATTCGAGGACTAAACATATACATCTAAAGTACCACTTCATAAGATCTGTTCTAGATGAAGAACTGTTAAAACTGGAAAAGATACATACTAGCCAGGATCCTACAGACATGTTGACAAAAGGTGTAACCAGAGATAATCTAAGTTCCCGCTTGGTTTCTGTTGGACTTCAAGCATGAAGGTGAGAATAAGAAATTTGCCAAGTCAAAGGTCCAGAGCATAGTTCAACAAGTGCAGTAGCATTGGAGTTGCTGTGATCATTCTCCAAGTGGGAGATAGTTGGTTGTGGAGCTTGATCTTCTAGATCCAGATATATTATTCAGTTGTGTTTGTAGCCCAGGTGTACTGTACACTCATTCCCCTTGCCTTGGGGTTCGGGGGCAGAGCCCCGGAGAAATTTTTTTGGGATGTGTCTTGGCCAACAGTTTTGTGGACCCATGGTATTGGGCTAACCGTAGTATTTTCCCATGGCATTTTCCCTATAAAAGAAAGCATTGTAACATGACTATGTATGGCATTATTTTGTATTGTAAACAATCTCTATAATTGTGTGGGAGAGACTATGAGAGCGTGAAGAGGAAGTATAGCGATTTTGTTGCAGACTATATCCCTTCATCTTTCTAGGCTGTAATAAAAAGACTGGAAATTTATTTGTGGACACATCCCATCGTTTGGGTGAACCACATTATATTTGTGTCTCTCTATAATGTGTTTAATGTGTTTTGCATCTTGTTTAATGATTTAACTCTATATGTGTTATTGGTCTGCGGTCCTTTTTTCTAACATGGTAATGTAAAATTATTAGAGGATAATGTGTTGTCAAATAGAATATAATGATCCAAGGAATTCGAATTTGCAAAGGATATTAACTCACATGGAAGAAAAAGAGACCAGAAGACAATGTGTGCCGCTTGGAAGGAGATTCCATGCACTCTATGACAACAAATGATGAAAGATTCTATGACAATTATGACAAATTCATACATGATTGTAGACCTATCACAAATATTACATGAAAGGGATAAAAATATCCACCAATAGGGAATATTTGGTAGTTATAGTCATCCATTCAAATTGAGGAAAGAATTGGACCATGAAGAGCATGAAGAGGCCCATTGCACCAAAGATAAGGTATACCATTGTTTGCTCATGTATTTTCTTTAGTAGCTTAGTTGTTTTCTAACCCATATTTGCTTGCAAGTTTGTTTCTTAACTTGTTTTGTAGGTCTTTTTTTTCGAATAGATGTTTGCAGGTAGCTGGAGTTAAGACCTAACATTGTTTGTAGAGGGGTTTCCAGCTGTTTCTTGTCTTTCTGTTCTTTCTTGCTTTCTGTCCATTTATTTTCTGCATTTCCATACAGGAACCTACCCTTCCACCCTATAGATGGAAGGGAGCCATTCCTGCTTTATAGCAAGGGAGAAATCCCTGCTACACCTCTACAGTCTTGTCTTCTAACAATTGGTATCAGAGCAAAAAGGTCTATTTGGTTGGTAAACTCGCAGGAAAGAAGGGTTCCTGGTTCGAGTGGGAGAAATGGTAGAAGAAGGAAAGTTTAGGGTCGAGAAATTTAAAGGCCAAAACTATCAGTTCTGGAAGATGCAAATGGAGGACTATCTTTACCAAAAGGATTTGTACCTGTCGTTGGGTGAAAAAGAACAACAGTCGATGGCTATGAAGGATGAAGAATGGCAGGTTCTTAACAGAAAGGAAATGGGAACAATATGGTTGTACCTAGATTCATCAGTGGCCTTCAATATTTCGAAAGAAAAAACAACAGAGGGTGTGATGAGCACATTGAGTAAGCTCTACAAAAAACCCTTAGCTTCTAACAAGGTATTTTTAGTGAAGCGTTTATTTAATGTGAAGATGTCGGAAGGTGGATCTGTTGTTGACCATTTAAATGAGTTTAATACACTTACCAGTGAGTTAAGTTCTAAAAAAATTAACTTTGATGATGAGGTTAGGGCTCTTATAATCTTGTGCTCATTGCCAGAAAGCTAGAATAGCTTGGTCATGGCTGTAAGCAACTCTATCCCTACTTCAAACACTCTTAAGTTTGATGATGATGTTGGTGTTATTCTTAGCAAGGAAATGCGAAGAAAAAACATAGGTAAGACATCAGGTAATGCGTTGACCATGGAGAGCAGAGGGAGCCAAAATGAGAGAGGAAGGAGCCTAGGAAATTGCAGCAAGTATAAAAAGGGAAGATCCAAGTCCAGATTCAGAAAAATAGAGTGTTGGAACTGTGGTAAGAAAGGACATCTGAAGAAAGACTGTCGAGCACTAAAGAAGAAAGGTGAGAGGCAGCAAGAGGCTACTCATGAAGCGAGTGTAGCAGGTGATGTGTTACAAGATGCTTTGATTCTTGCATTAGATAATACTAGTGATTACTGGGTAGTAGATTCATAGGCTTCATGTCATGCTACACCCCATAGGAAGTTATTTCATGATTATGTTCAAGGTGATTTTGGACATGTTTTATTGGGGGATGATGAACCATGTAAAATTGTTGGAAAGCGTAAGGTACATATTAAGGTAAATAATGGAAGTGAATGGATGCTAAAGGATGTAAGGCACATTCCTACTATGAAAATAAATCTGATCTCAACGGGGCAGTTGGGATATAGCAGTTGTTTTTCTACGTTTGGAGAAACATGGTGGAATATCACTAAAGTATCACTGGTAATAGAAAAAGGAGATAGGGTAGGTACGTTATATTTATGTCCTCATAATACTGATTATTCTATCTCTGTAGCTTCCACAGAAATAGGTGTGGTTTTGTGGCATCTTAGGCTTGGCCACATGAGGGAGAAGGGGATGCAGATTCTCCACTCAAGGAAACTGCTTCCAGATCTGAAGCAGGTAAGTTTGGAATTCTGTGAGAACTTTGCTTATGGAAAATAGAAGAGAGTTAGATTTATCAGGGTTGGAAAACAAAAGAGGAGTGAAAAGTTAGAGCTTGTCCATACATATGTATGGGGACCAGCTCAAGTACAATCTCTTGGTGGCTCTCGTTATTATGTTACTTTTATTGATGATGCAACTAGAAAAACTTGGGTTTATTGCATTAGACAAAAATATGATGTGTTTGATACTTTTAAGAAGTGGAAAGATTTAGTTGAGAATGAGACAGGAAAATGGTTGAAATGTCTCAGATCTGATAATGGAGGTGAGTACTGCAGCAAGGAGTTTGACAGTTACTGATCAGACAATGGGATTCGCTGAGAGAAGACAGTCCCTAGAACACCACAAGAAAATGGTGTGTCAGAAAGGATGAACATAAGGATCATGGAGCGTGCAAGGTGTATGAGATTTCATGTAGGGTTGCCCTTACAGTTTTGGGTTGATGCTGTAAACATTGTTGTTTATTTAATAAATAGAGTGCCTTCAAGCGCTTTGGATCGTAGCATTCTAGGGGAGGCATGGATAGGTAAAAAGGTAAAATACTAATTTCTAAGAACTTTTGGTTGTGAAGCATTTGTCCATATTGATAAATATGATAGAGCAATCTTGAGGCTAAATCCAAGAAATGTACCTTTATTGGATAGGGGGTTGATGATTTTTGTTATCTCTTATGGGATCTTAAAAATCACAAAATCATTAGGAGTAGAGATGTAGTATTCAATGAAAATGTCATGTACAAAGATCAGTTGTAGGGAAAGAGAGAAGAAAAGGAAAACACAGAGTACACAATGCTTGATGAAATCAAAGAAAATGAAGTTCCAAAGGCACCAAAAAATCAAGAGCAGCAGCAGGTACCTGAAACTCCTGCAAATGTAAGAAAATCTATTGGGTTAAGTAGACCCCCTGAACGATTATCTCCTTCACTGTATTATTTATTGATGACTGAATCTAGTGAACCAGAATGTTTTGAAGAAGCAATGCAGATAGAAACTAGAAAGAAGTGGGAGCAAGGCATGGATGAGGAGATGGACTCATTGGTAAGAAACCAGACTTGGGATTTGGTTAAGTTGCTTGCAGAAAAAAAGGGCATTGTAGAATAAATGGATTTACAGGTTGAAGGAAGAAGATGGAGGAAAGAAGCGGTACAAGGCTAGACTTGTTGTGAAGGGGTTTGCACAAAAGAAAGGTATAGACTTTGATGAAATATTTTCTCTTGTTGTTAAAATTACTTCAATTAGAACTATTTTAAGTCTAGTGGCGGTATAATATTTGCATCTTGAATAGTTATATGTAAAAATAGCCTTTCTCCATGGGGATTTGGAGGAAGATATTTATATACATCAGCCACAAGGGTACAAGGTCGAAGTGAAGGAGAATTTGGTTTTCAGGTTGAAGAAGAGCTTGCATGGCCTGAAGCAAGCTCCAAGGCAGTGGTATTTGAAATTTGATAAGTTTATGACAGAACAAGGTTATGATAGATGTCATTTTGACCACTGTGTTTATTTCAAGAGGCTAGATAATGGAAGATATATTATCTTGTTATTGTATGTGGATGACATACTTGTTGCAGGATCTAACATGCAGTATATAAATGTGCTCAAAAGAAAACTAGCTAAATCATTTGGGATGAAGGATTTGGGTGCTACAAAGCAAATCCTCGGTTGAGAATAACAAGAGACAGGAAAAATCACAAATTGACATTGTTTCAATGTGAGTACATAGAAAAGGTGTTGCAGAGGTTTAGAATGAAGAATGCAAAACTAGTCAATACACCTTTGGCTAGCCATTTCAAACTAAGCAAGGATATGTGTCTGGAGACACAGGAAGAGATAGATTACATGTCCAAGATTCCCTATTCATCAGTGGTAGGAAGATTGATGTATGCCATGGTGTGCACAAGACCAAATATTGCACATGCAGTGGGAGTTGTGAGTAGGTATATGAATAATCTAGGTAAAGAGCATTGGAAAGCAGTACAGTGGATTCTCAGGTATTTGAGAGGTACCACTTCTCATGCATTATTTTTTGGAGGTTCAGACACTGTTCTACACGGATATGTTGATGCAGATATGGCTGGTGATAAAGACAACAGGAGGAGCACCATAGGGTATGTGATTACTGTGGGTGGAACATCAGTAAGTTGGATTTCAAAACTACAACAGGTTGTTGCACTTTCAACAACAAAAGCAGGGTATGTTGCTACTACAGAGGCTAGTAAGGAGATGATTTGGTCGCAGAGGTTCGTGGAAGAATTGGGTAAGAAGCAGGAGAATAGTAGGCTATACAGTGATAGCTAGAGTGCCATTCATATTGCAAAGAACTCAGCCTTTCATTTGAGGACTAAACATATACATCTAAAGTACCACTTCATAAGATCTATTCTAGATGAAGAACTGTTAAACCTGGAAAAGTTACATACTATCCAGGATCCTGCAGACATGTTGACCAAAGGAGTAACCATAGATAAACTGAGTTCTTTCTTGGTTTCTGTTGGCCTTCAAGCATGAAGGTGAAAATAAGAAATTTTCCAAGTCCAAGGTCCAAAGCATAGTTCAGCAAGTGCAGTAGTAGTGGAGTTGTTGTGATCAGTCTCCAAGTGGGAGATTATTGGTTGTGGAGCTTGATATTTCAGATCCAGATATGTTATTTAGTTGTGTTTGTAGCCCAGGTGTACTATACACTTATTCCCCTTGCCTTGGGGTTTAGGAGTGGAGCCCCAGATAAAAAAAAATTGGGATGTGTCTTGGCCAACAGTTTTGTGGACCCATGGTATTGGGTTAACCGTAGTATTTTCCCATGGTATTTCCCCTATAAAATAAAGCATTGTAACATGACTGTGTATGGCATTATTTTGTATTGTAAACAATCTCTGTAATTGTGTGGGAGAGACTATGAGAGTGTGAAGAGGAAGTGTAGCGGTTTTGTTGCAGACTATATCCCTTCATCTTTCTAGGTTGTAATAAAAGGATTGGAAATTTATTTGTGGACATATCCCATCGTTTGGGTGAACCACATTATATCTATGTCTCTCTATAATGTGTTTAATGTGTTTTGCATCTTGTTTAATGATTTAACTATATATGTGTTATTGCTCTGCGGTCCTATTTTCTAACATGGTAATGTAAAATTATTGGAAAATAATGTGGTGTCAAATAGAATATAATGAGCCAAGGAATTTGAATTTGTAAAGGATATTAACTCACATGGAAGAAAAAGATACCAGAAGACAATGTGTGCCACTTGGAAGGAGATTCCATGCACTCTATGACAACAAATGATGAAAGATTCTATGACAAGTATGACAAATTCATACATGATTGTGGACCTATCACAAATATTACATGAAAGGGATAAAAATATCCACCAATAGGACATATTTGGTATTTATAGTCATCCATTCAAATTGAGGAAAGAATTGGAGCATGAAGAGGAAGACAAGTCTCATATGAGTTACTAAACCACTAAGATGAGTTGGAGGAAACCCATTGTGGGAAATTAGACCGTAGTGGGGTCCATGAATTTAATAAAATGATTTAATGAGGAAGGATAATGTATTTTTATTGTTTTTAATTGGTCATTGCAATTTTTTATATCTTTTGCTTGTCCATTGCATGGTGAGTGTTCACTCTCCCTACTTGTGAACCAATTTCGACGTAGTTGGATTCCTTTCAAAGTTGGTTGATGGAGAGGAAATTAATACCTCTCATTGAATATGGATTAAGGTGATTTATTTTCATGTTTAATTTCCATACATTTCAAATTCTCATATATCTCCCTATTCTCTCATTCCTTTTTCTCCATTCCCCTACACTCTCATGTTGTTGGTGCACTTGTTGGAGTGGTGCTTGCACTTTGCTCAGTATATTTGATGCCAAATATTGGGTATATGATGTATGGATCTATGATCTTATATTCATAATCTATGTAATTCGAAATATCATAAATCCATTTGTAAAAGGCTTGCATTCCCATGCTCTTGAATGACTAGTTTTCATGTATTTGGATTCCATTTTAAAAGAGTTGTACATCAGATTTGTATAAGGACTTTTCTAATTGTTTTATGATGAAGGGAAAGCCATAAATGATGTATTACTTTGTAATTTCATAACAATATTCTTTTTACCTTGAAATATGAGAAACTTCAGTGTGAAAGGCTCCCATTCCCATGCTCTTGAATGACTAGTTTACATGTATTGGGCTCACACTTTGAAAGAGTTGTATATCATATTTGAATGAAGGAATTTATATGATATTTAATGATATTGGGGTATACAATTGAATTATGTTTATTTTATTTATATTCATGTCATTATCTCAACCATTCAACCTCCTTTTCATGAGTCAAAATCAAGTTATTAGGACCTTTTCTCCTTAAGAAAATTCACTTAAAGTTACCATATAGATGTTGCACCTCATAAAAAGTTTGGAAATATTAATAAAAATGAATAATGATAGAAATTTATTACCTAATATACATCCCCATGCTCTTTTCTAAAATTTTGGATGGTCGTACTGCATTTGGAGAGCCAAAATGTTTATCTACCCTTGGGGGTATTAACATCGATTTCCTAGTGTTTTTGTCCCTCTTTCCCTATGGACAAAAGAAAGTTGCAGAATAATTTTGAAAGTGTAAGAGAATTAATAATATGCATTATTATTTCCTAATACCCATCAACATATTCCATACAAAATTTGAATTCATTTGGGTCAACCTGGGTTTCACTAGTTTAAAGCTAGAAATTGACCAAAATTGTGAAGATTTGAATATCATGTCAAAATGAGTTTCATGATTATAACATTGAGTGTACTACATATTTTATTATGTTTTCAATCCCATAGGGTCCTTCCATAATAATTTTGGAAAGGTTCAGTAGTGTTTGGGACCAAACCAAGAAAGACTAGTTTACTACTTTTCTCCTAAGAAACTTGCACTTTCTCTCATCAGCCCCAAACAAAGTTGTAGAGGATTGAAGTTAGAATCAAATTTTTAATAGGTCATATTGGTATGTTAAAATACTAATCATACCATTTCATTTATAATTCGGGACCATTTGGTGTCAGTTGACCCCCTAGAGTCATGACTAGTCAAGCTTGAATTTGCCCAACTTGGAATTTTGGAGACCCCCTAGAGTCATGACTAGTCAAGCTTGAATTTGCCCAACTTGTAATTTTCTCCAAAATTCCAAATAGGTACATTACAACATATAGGAATCATGGAAATAAATATATCTAATAACAATTTAAAGTTTTTGGAAAATTAGGAATTAATTCTCTAAATCCTATAAGTGAATCTTTCCAAGAATTTCTAATCATTCATTTTTCCCCTTAGTCCTTTACGCATTAGTTTCATGAGTTTAGTCACCATGGAAGTTAGGAATTGGATACATTTCCTCTATTTATTTCAAATCCTCCATGTTCAATCTAATGGAGTCGTCATCCTTACCCATGAGTGAATTTTTTTTTATCATTTTTAGTATACTAAATTCATTTAGTATTTTGTTATTACCATAAGGGATACAAGCGTTCAAACATTTCTAACTATATTTTTATTTGTGCTCCATTTGAACTCCATAAGAGGATACTCTAAGGGAATTCTCTTCTCATGGCTAGGCATTCGATTATGAATGATAGGTCTTGAGTATGTATTTTTTTTCAAACAATATATTTGAAATTAAATCTTAACTCTTGTATATCTTTCCTTTTTCCTAAATAGATTAGCCAAATTGTTTGTCTTATATTTGCATTGAATGATATTGGAAAAGTCTCTTATTAGCATGAATGAAAAATGAGCAATTTGTACTCATGAGTTGAGTGTCTTGTCCAGAGAACAATTAAAAGGAATAAAGGATAGGTACTTGGTCCTTTCTAAGGTGCTTATTTACATTTTTGGATTTATGAGCTTCTAGTGTAACTTGTGATTACATACCCTATGTGGGAGCATATTTTTGTTGCTCTTTCATTGATTAATCTATTCTAGTGCAAGATTCTCTTGATAGTGATAATATTTGTCTAATATTAGAATAAAATTCAAATATAAATAGGTGTGCCACCTCTATAAAAAGGAAGGAAAGTGATTCCTACTCCTTACAGTAAATCCACTTAGACTTAGTCATTTTGCCCCATTAGGAAAAATTGATCAACATCTCCTTTTCTTACATTAATTTCTCAATAGTCCCCACATGACGATTACACACACTCATTTCTAGATCCCTATACCAACAAAATAGAAGCCCAATTTTTGCAAATACAAGTAGCACACTTCCTGATCCTTGTTGATGGAGGGGGATGCACTGATAAACAATGGAAAGATGAAGCCCAACTTTCCAAAATCTATGGGTTGGGGTTTTTTTCATTCACAATTCTTGTTTTTCTATAAATAGATGCCATGCCTTTATTGTAGGGTGTTTTTCAAGAGAAAAAATTCACCAATTGTTTTTTTCCATTTAAAAAATATATATATTTACTATTTAGATTAAAAATTTGCCTATTTTTCACATAAGATATGATTAAATTGAAAAAAATTGCTAAACCTTACAAGTTTTGATTATATATATATATATATATATATAATTGAATTTTCATCTATGTATCTATATAGATTATTGAAAAAGATTGGCGTGATTAGGTTCTTTTAATTTCATTTGTTTTCTCAGTATCTAGTATATCATGACAACTATGGATCTCACCCATTACGATTGAATGAATAACTCTTTTCACCATTTCGAATTGAACAACATCGATAACTCAATAAGTAGGGGATACATGTCCTCCCTTTGATAAGGACGACGTATTTCCAAGTTTTAAGTTGTTCCATATTTTATGATCTTCTTGTCTTGCTTGATATTTTAGTGTCCATTGTTGTTGCTTTGCATATATATTTAGTGGAGATTAAGAGATCCTTTTCATTTTGCAGGTGGATAGTGGATTATAAGTCTTTGTTTAATCATTTAATTAATGATTTTTTTATATTTTTTTTACTCTAAGTAAAAAAAATTAAAAAAATCATTAATTAAATGATTAAACAAAGACTTATAATCCACTATCCACCTGTAAAAATGTTATGGTTAACGGTTTCTTAAGACGCTTAAATAACTATTTAGATATCTAACTCATTTTCTACCCTTTTCTCGCAATAAAACAAAAGGAAAAGTTAGCCAATAAACCATTTCAATTTGCTTATGTATTTTTTATCTTTTGGTTTAATTAAGTTTTTATAAGAACTAAAAGGATATTGGAATAGATATAATCACACTAAATAAGTCTTTAAAGAATATAAAATCCCCCATTTAACAACCATAGCTAACACAATTCAAGTAGACCCTAAATTTACTCAGTTCCCCTTCTTCCTTATGTTTTCTTTCTTAGCTTTCTTTTAAGACCAAATGGTGACTCTACACATATTAAGACTAGTCATCATAGCATAACAAGATTTTTTAGGTAGAGTTTAGGCCTAGGTTGGTCTTCCTACTGTCAGCTATGTCAAGAGTTCAGATAATCACCTTATATGGATCAAATTCATTTTCATAAAGTTATTGAATCTTGAAAGCTATATTATGACCAATTTTTGTAAGTGAAGTTCCTATTCAAGGAGAATTGCAAGGTGTTATTTAATGAAAAATTTCCAAGAACAATTTATTAAAGTATCTATTTTATCACTCTGAATGTTGAAAACTTCCTCTTGTATTCTAAGATTGCAAGATTTAATGTATCTTATTCCCTACTTTGTTGTGACATAAGTCTACAAATTAGTTAACATGTATTTCCTATTAGAAAGTCACTTATAAACAAGGGGTCTCATATACCAATTTATCATTTTGTTTGTTATAAGAGAAGTAAGATCATTAATTGTCATTATGAGTTGATAAACCAAGCTATTCTCTCTTAAGTCTTTCAATTTTTGAAATATATTTCTTATTTAGAGAAGGGATGATGATGTCACTCTCAAGTTTTATTTTTGGGTTAAAAATAAAAAAAATGTATTGCTAACTTCTGTAAAATTGATTTTGTAATGTTTCAAACAACTACAGGGAATATTTTGTCATGTTATAAACTATGTAACGTAACCTTCCAACATAATAAAGATAGTAATAATTGAGCACACATAAATTTTAATTAGAAATTTAATAATAATTTTTAAAGAATACAAAAAAGTAATAATGAACATTGTAAAATAAATTAAAAAGTAAAAGCTTAAATAGTTAAAAGTATATACATTAAAAAAAAAGTAAAACAATATTAAATACTTAATATTATATAGATCAATAACATAAGAAGTACCCCAGATGCGAGTGAGGAAAGTTTAGCTGGCAATGATCGAACGAACTATGGCTATGCTAACGTGGAAGAACCACGATCAATCAACTAACTCGGCCCACCACCATCTACACCACACTTATTACGCATAGATGGCGTGGGTCTGGATTCCGAGGCAGGACAGGTCAGTCATCATTTGCATTTAAATGAAGGGACCGTAGTTGACATTGTCGCCGTGCCTACTATTGACAGACACACTTCCACTGATTCAGCCAACCCCATTATGGAAGACATATGTCAATCTCGAGATGATGCTCCTATGTGCAGGAATGTCATGAAGGTTGGAATGACTCACCACCTTCATCAACCTTCCCTCCCTCCAAGGAAGAATTAATTGGTCTCTTATGATGATGCTTTGTCAACACGTATCTTCTCAGATGAAGGACACCAGAATTTACTAGACAAGGCCAGAAATGACCCTGAGGTCACTTCATTTGTTGGCCACAGTGCGGTTCATCTTTGTTAGGGATTGGAAGGGGTATTTCCCTCATAACTCTCCTTTAATGGTTGATAATCACTGTAAATATATTATCATGGACATGAAGCTTTTGATCCCAGTCTGTCGGTCTCTTCCTCTCATAAGAGCTTTGGTCTTGATCTTGGTTCTTCTCCTTCTCTTCTGGTTCGACTTGCTCCTGTATGGTCTGTCCTATGTTAATTCCTGAACTCCCTAGTTTCTGTTGAGCGAGCCATCATGCCCACTATTGTTGGTCTTTGTTCTGCAATTGAACTACTATATTATGTCTCCCCATTGATCTAGCAGTGGCCACTGTCAAGTGCAACGGGGAGTGAATATGTTATGGGTGGATTGATATGATAATGGGATTACCGTGCCGGTCCATAATCTAATCGATCACTGGAAAAATAGGATGGTCAATGAAAACCTAGCTCGTGGAATTGGTGGTGGAAGCCCGAACCACTATTGGATTGTTAAAAACGTGATGGGTTCACTAATGGAGGAAATGATTGGAACTTGGGATCATACTCAAATTTATGTACTACAAGATAAGTCCAATATATTGGAATTAGATACTGTAATCACTCACATAGATGCAATGACCACATGGAAAAAACTAGCAATGGGACTCATCTCGATGAGCGATGGTGGAAGCGGCAGCATTTTGATGGTTCCATTAGGGTCAATGAATATTGGCTCGGTTTCTGCCATGCCACACTCATCAACTGTGCCTTTTCTGATTCCTTCCACCATTAGTCAACATCCTAAAAGGGTACGTGAGCTTGATGTTTATGTTTGTAAAACTGATCCCCTCTTGGATAATCTTAGTGAACTGTCAATGGATGAGGAATTATATAGAGTCTGCCCAATTCTTGAAGAAATCCAGGAGATGCATGATCATGCTGCTACTACCAGTGACACTTCGCAGTGAGCTTGATTCTTTTTAGTTTTTTCTTCACGCTGATTACTTTTTTTTATATCTAGTTTATGTTGTTACTATTTTTATGGTTTTCTCATAAACAATCCTGCTACGTAAACTTTGATATATCCCCTCGTATTATGCATGGGTAATTGTGTCTTTTTTTTTATAAAGTGTATTTTTTGTATAAACATGTTAACTATGCAGCAGACCCCCATCTGTTGTATGGGTTATTGTGCCTCCTCATACAACCATTGTTTGGTTTTCTGTTTTTTATGGATTGGGGTGGTAGGATTATACTGTACCACCCCACTCATCTGTCCAGAATACTACATTCTATACCATTTTTTGTAAAACCGATTAATACATTGCAGGCTTACACAAAAAATAACGTAAGAAGTAAATTAATGTAAAATAGTTAAAGGTATAAAGATCATTATAATTAAATAAATAAATAAAATAAAAAAATTATATACACCTATATATCATTTGGTCATTTGATTTGATCCCATTAAAAGATCATCCAAAATTAAAATGACTTTAAAATAATATTAAATTTAAGCATATCCTATACTTTTGTGTGTATATATATATATATATA
>LPNX011039528.1:417590-482994 GCA_001517045.1 Pseudotsuga menziesii
AATAACATAAAATATAAAATGACCGTGCATTCTCTTCTAACTATTAACCAAGTAAAACAACAACCTTATTTCAAATCTAAATAACCTTCCATTCAAACTATTGAATAACTTAAAAAAAAACCATTTTTTTACAAAACTAAAACAACCATATAGATTTCAAGAGAATACAAATACATAGCATACACCATTAAACATTCATTTGATTGTCTATCCTTGGGCCGTAATAACAAATTCATTATGAGGAATCTGAGACTAGTCTATGCACACGAGGAGATCTGCCATGAATACTTGGGCTGAATTTCTCTCAGCATGAATAGATAGGCTGAAAGGTATACCAAATCAGGAAATTTAGCATCCCTTAAATTATCTTTTTCAATACCATCGATCTCACAAAGATATAATTTATTGTTAGGTTGGGACAGTTACATTAACAAGCATAATAGTTGATTGACAATAAGTTGTGCACCATGTTGTGGGTGAGTTGTAAAAATTTGAATTGGTGCATGGGCATACATAGGGGACAAAACAAATGAGAACCGTTGCAACATCATAGCCAAGAACACCTTGGATTTGATCATCGAGAAATTCACGCCCACGCAGATTCTTCGTCCTAATCCAAAAGGCATAAACACCATCGGATGTTTAACAACATTGGAAACTTCCTTAGAAAATAATTGTGGATTGAACTCATTAGCATCTTATCCCCACATATCCATTGGAATGCTACTAAAAGGATCTTGCATTATGTGCAAGGAACCAAACACGTCGGGATATACTATGCAACTAGAGTCTCCACTAGAACTATCTGGATTTACTGATTATGATTGGGATGGAGAATCCACTAACAAAAAGTTCACTTCATGTTATGTATTCATGCTTTCACATGCTCCTATTTACTAGTAAAGTAAGAAACAACACAATATTTCCTTATCATTAGCTGAGTCCAAGTACAGAGGTGTAGTGAATGCAACTATACAATGTGTGTGGTTGCAAGGCATTCTGTAAGAACTTCGTATTGCATTTGATTAACCCACTAACATTTGGTTTGAAAATCAAAGTGCAATAAAGATATCCACATATATAGTATATAGATAGAGGGATAGGAACATTGATATCCACATGCACTACAACAAGATCTTGGTGCATGACTAGGTGATATCATTGCACTATTACCCATCTGCAAAGTAAATGGCAAACATCTTCACCAAGATCTTCACAGCAAAGACATTCACCTATATTAGATCACTCCTTCGGGTGGGTGACACATGGTTATGACTGATATTCCATTAGAGGAAATTTCAACTCAAAATGGGCCTCCTAAGGAAAATAAATAAAATAATAGTTAAAATAATAAAATAATATTTATTAATTTTGGAGGAAGGAAAGAAAAAAAATACTTTTTTGTTTTTATTTTCAACGTATCTCCTTGTGTTTTTTCTCAAATTTCGATCGGGAGAGATCGTTGGATGCAGAATTAAATTTCGCATCCAACAAGTACCCACTTGGCATACTTTTGATAGACCCTGCTTATCACATGCCCCAATTTGCAAAAACAATTTTATATTATTTGAGGAACATTGTGCTAAATTTTATGCTAAGTTGTAATTGATGACCTAGTGGGGTCAAGAATATTTAATGTAAATTCAGAATATTTTATTTATAAATAAATAAATGAGGAGACAACAACTTAGGAGTGCTGTTAAAAGAGTGTTTACTGGTCAATTGGTGGAGGATATTGGGTGGAGTGCAAACTGACATGTGGCAGCATCCTCAAACCACTTCCAACTGTTGCAGGTGGCAACTTCCCTCTATTTGTTGTCATGATTCCCCAAGAAAGTGGAATTAGAGCAGGTGGCGCATTTAATGAAAATTGACCCAGAAGACCTAGGCATCTCTATAAAATTTCCCATTGAAGAGAGCTGAGGCTGCTCATTCTAGAGAAATGATCATTCAGGATGAATGAATTTACTCAAGAGAAATTCAATGGAGGGGAGTCTGGAATGTGTTTGAGGGGATAACTGCTGAGATTGATCTAGTTGCAACTTTTAAGCTCAAGATCATACTACTGAGAGTATATTTTTATTACTGAGGTAATTGAACCAGTCAGGTGATAGAGGTTTTACAGCTGCATTTCCACCCAGTTCTCAGCCAAGAAGACTAGGAACAGGCTCGGGGGTCTTGAGGAATCGTTGTTTGAGCGATCTCCAGGAGATTAGTAGGGAGGAACAACCTCCTTAAGCTATTATCGTCTTGTCCTCAATAGGTTCTATTTTGTTTTTATTGTCTTCAGTTAAATAATTCGTAGTTTATTTATTACGGGCATTGCTAGTATTTAGGGTTTATGAATGAAAAGTAACCGTGTAATGTTAAGTTCAGTAAAATTTATAGATTATTTATAGAAATGGAAATGATCATGTAAATAATGAAATAGATAGAAATTAAATTCCAAGATGTGTTTTTCCACACCTGTACTCAGGTTGTACTCCAACACAGTTGGATTGTTTTAAGTAAATGAAATGATTCTTTTATTAGACTAAAAATAGTAGCTATGATTCTTGTATCTGTATGTAAATAGAAATAGATTTTTTATGTTTATGAAATATACTGAAAAAGAAGTGCTATGTTTTACCTGCACTTATTATTTTACTTTAACCAACTAAATGGAAACATAGGTATAAGAAAATAGTAAATACACTATTTATACAGTACTAGTATACTGTTAGGATATAAAAATATTACAGTAAAACAAACAACTAATATTGGGAAGGCATGTAAAAAGATATTAGCAAAACAGTTTTAGAATATTAACTTAACAAAACCAGAGTAAGGATTCTTTTATAATCCTTTTGTATTTACAAAAATTACTGAGAGTCGAGATTATTCTGGTTTTTAAGTATGTTGCACTAGAAATCTAAGTATTTTTCCTTAACTAAAAACTGGAAGAAAAATTGTTAGAATCTTCTCATTTTTTTTCTACAAAGTTAACATCATAGTTAGTACTGTAAATCATATTTTCTTCCATTATTCCATTTCTTAAAAATAGAGTTAAGAATACATTAAGCAGAAATAAAATTTCATAAACTGTAGGGTTTATAGTATTTCTTTTAACCCTTAAAAGCCAAGTTCTAGAATTTAACATTATCTTCTATACAGATCTTAAAAATAAATATAACTTACAGAGTAGTAATAAATAAAATCTATATGAAATTAACAAACAAAGTAAACCAAGAATCATTAAACATGTGCATTATAAATCTAAAATCTAGGTAGGCTTATAGCCTGTAAAAATCAAAGGGTCAAAACCCTTCTACTATTAAAACCAAATACATAATAATCCTGTATTAAAATATAACCAATTACATTACTGACAGGTTAGGGAAAACCCTTTCCACAGTTTCATCTTCTTAAAGCTCGAATAGAAAAACCGAATTAAATGAGACATAAATCATATAACTTTAAGCATAGAGGAGTTTTATAAACTTAACACAGTATTACATCTGTAGGACATAAGGCTGAACAATTTTTCACCCAAACAACACTTACATCACAGCTTTAAAGCTTGTGCAACCCAGCAATGTATCGATAGGGTTTAAAAACAAAAACATGGATTATAAACAACAAAGTAAATATCATAACTATCAAAGATTTCACAGCTAGGTTTCCAACCACAGGAACCTTCAACCAACTCATTTCACAAGCAGGGAGAACCCACGACAAGACGGGGGCTTACCGGTTTGAAATCCCACAAAGGTAATTGAAGGACAAGCCTGTTTTCCATCCAAGTCTGGAGTTATCAGCGTAGCCTACAGGTTTAATCCAAACAATATTTAAAAACTAATAATAACAATTATTAAACCCTAGATTAATAAATCATGGGAAAAAAGGGTTGCGATTTAATAACAATGTATACTTGTGCTAAACAAGAAGAGTTTGAAACCAGGAAGTTACGGCCACCTATCTCATCTGTACCAACCAAGAAAAACTTCAAGTCAACCCTGTGACAAAGGCAGCAAGTTTACAGCACTCAAACTCCACGATGTTGAGGCAAGGAACAAGCAGTGACAGGGTTAAACCATGTACAGGATTCGAGCCAAGCGAGTAAGTAAAGACCACTTGCACAGTAAATATTTACTCCCAAGAGAAATCAAGATTACAAGTCTTGGTATCAAAACCACTCTGCAACAAATACAGACTACGGAGCTAGTAAGCAAAGAAGGATCAAGCCTCTCATGGCTGCAAAGAACCTCTTAGTGCAGCCGAAAGACATACAAACCCTCGGAGCCAAATGCCAAGGAGGAGGGTTTCACTTCTTTATAAGTCACCAATGCATGGAGGAGAATAGACCACATGTCTTCCAAATTTGTTAACCAAGCATGGGTGATTTTCAATAGTCAAACACTGCACATCGAAGATGATTTATATTATTGCCAATTATAAGTTCAAATCATGCCATCGAATATAGTAGAAAGGTGCAAAAGCTTTTCCAATAATACAATCACGAAGAGTCGACCATAGTATAACGTTTCCTAATATTGATTCTCATGTCAACTTTGCCAATGACCTTTTTGATAGTTCATATGATTGCTTACAAAGACAATCATGTTATTGTTTATGCTTTGCTTTAGAACTTGTATAATATAGGAACAACACTTGTAATGTTTCTACTTTTAGTTCGACCTTATGATAGTAGTTTTTAGGTAGTGAAACTACCTTATGTTACACATAGTATTTTGTTATAGCCTATTATTATAAACTATAACTCCGTATAGTATGGTAACATTACAATAACAGTTGCATTATGGTTACAAACAAAATACTATGTACACAGCTTGTCCACTAGCTGTGTAAGAAGATAATCGCATTTGCAAACAAATCAAACATGTTGGTATTGTTCACAACTAGTAAGAGAGAATTAGAGTAGGGTTATGTTGTAATTACAATATCTTTCGTAAACTAATAGTTCTAAATGTTTCACATAAAAACTCGATGCTGATAAATGAAGAAGTCTTCAAAGATACTGAAGACAAACCTCATTGCAAGAGTTTCCCTTAACAAAACTAACAACACATGGTAAACTTTATCTTTGAAAAATATAGGATTATGTCCATACATAAAGAGTAATGCACTTGAGTTTTTTAGCAGTAAGATCATAATACAATAGAAATATTTTATGAAAGGATCTTGAGCTCTATGCTCACTGTAAGAATCTATAATGGACTAGGTACTAAAATCTTCATGATAGAAAGAAACCTTGGAGTAACTCAATCTTGTAAATAACATTAAATATTTAAACGATAAAAGTCATTATGGATAAATTGGAAATACTATCATAGATCCAAAACAACGAAGGAATTTACTTTACCTCATCAGAATATTGCATTTAATAATAAATTATATACTAGCATCTTATCATTCTTAAGAAGTACATCTCGACTTAGTTCAAAATAAACTCCTACTTGATCAAATAATTACTTGCTAAACCTGTAAGAACCAACAATCCATTGAGTTAGCAGAATGCTAAGTAAGCCCCGATTTCAAACATGGTTTCTCACCTACTTGACAAAAAAGTAAATCATCAATATAGCTAGCAGCAACTAAATGCAAGTCATTTTTATATAACTTATAAAAATTAAAGTTGTATTAGTTTTTCTGTATTTAAAACTAATCATTACAAATTGTTAAAGTGTTTCATTTTCCGCTAACCGCTAGCATTTACTAAACTGCGATTTCAGACATTTTATGTCACTTTAAAAAATTTTAAATTGTTATGAAATTTTTGGGTTATGACACCGCTACCCCAAAAACAAGAAATACCTAAAAAAATGTGATGATGACATCATCATCACATTTTTTCAGGTATTTCTTGTTTTGGGGTAGTGGGGACCATCTAAATTATGCCAAGTGGGTACTTGTTGGATGCGGAATTTAATTATGCATCCAACGAGCTCTCCCGATCAAAATTTGAGTAAAAACAATGGGAGATACGTCCAAAATACAAACAAAAAAAGTATTTTTTTTTATGATACCTATCCCCAAATTTATATTAAAAAATTGTTTAAGAGGTGCTCCCTTTTTTTATTTTAAAGCATTTTGATTGGCTAATACATGATGACATGGAAATTGTATTATTTTTGGAAGGCCCATTTTTAATTGAAATTTCCTCTAATGACTTTATATTTTGGCTCCATGTCCATTTTAGAGAGGAGGTTTTATTCCCATGTGGTTTTCCTTCTTACCTTGGTTATATGGACTACTAAAAGTTTGCAAGAGGTGATTTGGGCCTTATTTTCCAAGGCCTCAATATTGATATGGTTACAATAATTCAGCCTTAATGGGGGGTTTTATAAAATCATTCCACCTTGTACCATAGTCTCATTCATTATCACTTATGCTACATAGTCCAAACTTGGTTTATGGTGTCTTCCTAAGGTTGTTGGGAGTTTTGGACCATTAAATGCACCCAGGGCCCTTAGTTTGGTCAACCAAGAGCTAAGGTACCATCATTATTGTGAGGGTTCCTTTGGATAGTAGATCCTACTATTGCTAGAATTTTACAATTCCAATTTGAGTGTGTAAATTGAACCCAGTGATAGATTAATTTTACTCACAACAATTATCAATTAAACATGCAAAATCACTCACAAAAGAGACTGAATAATGAGCTGAACACTAAGTATACAATAGCCAACCCTGTAACATAATAGGTTGTTGTATTAAATAATTACATAAGGGATTCGAATGCATGAGGAGCAATTCGAATCTAGCATAAAGCAGGATTACTAAAATTAAGCAAATCCCCCATAGGTGCAAAAAGTTGATCCCAAATCAGTCATGGAGCTCACGAATTGGAAAAATCACTTAGGCAAGCTAAAGAGTGATGGAATGACACTTCATACATGCTTTTCCAAGGAGAAAAGAGTGGAGGATGTAGAGGACAAAAAACTAGTTCACCTCACCTAGTCAAACTTTCCCAATTGCCTTAAAGCATTGAAAAAGCAGAAGGGCGCTTAGGAGGCCAGGAATAAAGCAGATTTGATTCCTTGAGGTTTCCCAAGCGCTACATGAGTCAAATAAGGCAAGTTTGACCACTCTGGATAGGTAAATGACAACTTGCATAAGGTGGGACACATGTACTAGGCAAATAAGACAAAAATAATTAAATTAATGTCTAAGGTAGCTAACTATGGGTTGATTATTCTAACACCCCCCCATAAGCCTGACTTATGAGTAATATATCAGAAAATTATAGGGCCTAGCAACAAGGCTTAGTCACCCTTTACATACTGCATGTCCATTTAAACAAGGAAAGAGGCAAAAACCACATGGGAAAATCCTCCCTTAAACATGGACTGTAAAACAAAATTTAGAAATCTTGTCTTCACTCATGCTTCACAGCATGATCAACAATCCCCAGTAGTGATTTGATATTGCTGAAGGTCTTCTCACAAAATGCTTTGGTGAAGATATCAGCTACTTGTTCTGAAGATGAACAGAAGAGTAGGTGAATGGTGCCATCATGCACAAGCTCTCTAATGTAGTGCATATGGATCTCAATGTGTTTGGTTCTCTGCTTCTGAATTGGATCTTTGCAGATTCGAATGGTACTCTAGTTATCACAGCAGATGGTAGTTGAGTACTCTGATTCGAAGCCACACTCTCCAAGTAATCCCTGCAACCATAAACATTGAGTTGCTGCATTAACAACTCCTCTGTACTCTGCTTCTGTAGATGAGAGTGCAATGGCACTCTGTTTCTTGCTTGACTAGCTGATTAGCCCTTCTGCAAGCATGAACACATATCCTGATGTGGACTTTCTATCTGTGCTATCACCTGCCCAATCACTGTCAGTAAATCCAATCAAATCAAGATCAGATTTTGCTTTGTAGAAGATCCCATGTGTCCTTGTTCCCTGAACAAAGTTAAGGATCCTTTTGGCTGCTTTCCAATGGATCTCATGAGGCTGATCCATGTATATAGAAGCCACACTTACTGCATAAGAAATATCAGGTCTAGTATGTGTAATATACAACAAACATCCAATCAATTGCCTATACAGTGTATTGTTTACCATAGGTGAAGAATCAGCTTCTTCCAGCTTCACTCCTGAAAGGAAAGGAGTCTTGCTTGGTTTGCAGTCCTTCATTCTGAATTTGTTCAGAAAATACAAGGCATATTTGGACTGGTAAACCTTTATTCCAGCTTTGGTTTGAGCAATCTCAAGCCCCAAAAATTGGCTTAAGAGCCCCAAATCTGTGATGGAGAAGGCTTGGTTCATTGCACCCTTTAAGGAAGCAATCTCATCCTTTGAGCTTCCTGTAATGAGGAGGTAATAAAAATATAACACAATGATCATTAATGAACCATTAATTAACTTCAAATAGACATTTAGATCTGATTTTCACTGAACAAAATTCAGTGATAGCAAGAAGCTATCAATCTTGGCATACCAAGCCCTGGGGGCTTGCTTTAGCCCATACAATGACTTTCTCAACTTGCACACAAGAGAAGGGTTAGTAGAAAAACCTTGAGGCTGCTACATATATATCTCTTCAGTGAGATCTCCATTTAGGAAGGCACATTTTACATCCATGTGATGTACCTCCCATTGCCTTGAGGCTGCAATGGCTAAGGCTAGCCTGATGGAGTCCATCTTTGCCACTGGGGCAAAGGTCTCATTGTAATCTATCCCATGAACTTGTGAGTATCCCTTGGCTACCAATATGGCCTTGTACTTCAGTGGTGAACCATCAGCAGCAAATTTTGTCTTTTAGACCCACTTACACTGAACTAACTTCCTCCCTGGGGGAAGATCCACTAGCTCCCATGTGTTGCTCTTCTGGAGTGAGCTGAAATATTCCTTCATGGATGCTTGCCATATTGGATCTCCTGCTACTTCTTCATATGTTTGAGGATCTGATTCCACCATCAAATAACATTTCTCAGCAAACATAGGATCCTTTCATGCACAGACCACTCTCAAATTGAGATCTAGTCCTCCTTGGGTCATTGGGATCCCCAGCTAGCTCTCCTACTGCATGTAGTGTCTTGGCTGCCCATTTTTGCCTTGTAGGGATGTTAGGGTCTGAAATAAACTCATATTCATTAGACAAATTAGAATCAGCATGTTCAACAAACTCTTCACTTACTTTCAGAGACAGGTGGTGAAGAGGTTTCTCCAACTTCCACTGCTGCAAGGGGTTCTTCTTGAAACTAAACACACCTTTCAATGAAGGATTTGTTTGTGCTCAAATTTATCATTTTGTACCCTTTTTAATCTTCAGAGTATCCAACAAATATACACTCTTGTATTTGGGGCTGCAAGGCCTTTCTCTTTTCTGTTGGAATTCTAGCCCAAGCCCTTGAACCAAAAATCCTGAAATGGGTCACATCTGGCTTGTGCCCACTCCATGCTTTGAAAGGAGTTATACCATCAAGCTGTTTATGAGGCACCCTATTATAGATATAGGTTTCATATTTGATAGCTTCGGCCCAGTACTTTGGTGGCAAAGTTTTGGCCTCCATCATGCATGTTGCCATCTCCTTCAGTGATCTGTTCTTCCTCTCAGCAACACCATTTTGCTGTGGTGTGTAAGGGATAGAATGTTGCATCTGAATACCTACATATGCACAATAATTAATAAACTCATACTTGACATACTCACCACCATTGTCAAATCTGAGGACCTTGAGTTTCCTCCCAGACTGGTTTTCAACCAAATCCTTAAAGACTTTGAAGAGGCCAAAAACTTCAAACTTGTGTTTCAGGAAGTAAACCCAGCAATACCTGGAAAAGTCATCTATGAAATTCAATGCATATTTGGCCTGACTCATGGACATATGAGGGAATGGGCCAGAAACATCACTATGGATCAGCTCGAGGGGTGAAAAGGTTCTCTCATGACTAGCTCTCTCAAATTTATGCTCTGGGTGTTTTCCTAGGATACAACCTTGGTAGACTCCTTTGGAAAATTTTATCTTGGGCAACCCTATGACCATCTCTTTTTCACTAAGATCAGAAAGATACTTGTAATTTAGGTGGCCAAATATTTCATGCCAAATCTTGCTTGCTTCATTAGCATGAATCAGAAGAGCAGAGGGGTTTGAGTAGGGTAGGAAGTGTGAGAGCATGTATACCTTATGAGCATGATTTGCAACTCCTTTTGCAATGAATTTAGCACTTGAGATCTCTGTGATCTCAACTTCATCAGGGGAGAATATGACCTTCTTTGGAGACCCAGTGTGAGTCATCTGGTACACTGACATGAGGTTGGAGGCAAGACCAGGCACATACAACACATTGCTAAACTGACCATGATCAAGATCAATCCTCCCTTTGCCCAAACTTTCAGTGATAGAGCCATCTCCCAGTACTATAGGTGGTCCTTTCGACATGTCAAGTGAGGAGAATTCCTCCTTGGTCGAAACCATGTGTCTTGAAGCTCAAGAATCAATGATAAAACTCGGTGAGCTTGATGTGCCAGCAAGCAATGCATGAACTCTCCCTCTGTCATCTGAACTTGATCCTCCTTCTCTCTTCTTTGAGCTGTCTGGAAGGGAGATGCCATTCTTCTCCAAGAGTTGGGTTAGCATGTCTATTTGCTTATTCATACAAGATCTTTCAGTGTGATTACCCTTATTATAGTATGTGCACTTGCTCATTTTTCCTTTGTTTTTCTTCTTCTGGTAGTTCTTCTTGGAACCTTGTGGCTCCTCCGGAGACTGTTTCTTGTCTCTCTTTTGTTCAGGTGGATTTTTAGCTTTATTTTTTATTTTTGAATCCACCTTTGAATCTCTAGCAATCAGAGCTTGATATTTGGATGGTTTGATGGTGCCCATCATCACCAACTTGTCCTGTTCTTGTGTGAGAGATTCCATGAAATCTGCAAGGCTAGGCATCTTCTAGGTTCGAGCTGTCAGTTTTGTGGCATAGAAGGTCGAAAAAAACACTGAATAGTCAAGGCCAAGCTTCGAGAGAATGGCCAAGACCAGCTGATCATCCTTCTTTTCGATCCCACACTGTTTCAGCTGCAAAACAAGTGCTTTGAACTTGGGGAAATAGAGTTGCAGAGATTCAAAGCTATTTGGACTCAGGGAGATCAGTTCATTTTCGATTTGATGTCCCCTCATCTCATCTGTCTTTCCAAAAATATCAGTAATATTCTCCCATACTTCATTCGGTGATGTCAATCCATCAATATGGAAAAGGAGGTCTCTGGAAATACTCAGACACATGAGACCATAGGCCTCATCCCTCCTGTTGTGCCATTTTATCTTCTCTGCAGCTGTATGGGGCTCTGCTTCTATTGCCATAGTCACCCTGTAGAGGCCTTTCACTCTCAACAGTATCTCCATCTTTGCTTTCCATTCAAATAAATGGAAGGGAGTCAAGATGATCTTCTGAGATTGATCCATAGCTTAGAAATTGTCCCGGCTGTCAGTAGAAGACTCCCAGTCACTGATGTCGAACCTGCAAAACAATTTTGAAGTAGAGAAATTGATCTAGAATGGCTCTGATAGCATGTGGAAATTGAACCCAGTGATAGATTAATTTTACTCACAACAATTATCAATTGAACATGCAAAATCACTCACAAAAGAGACTGAATAATGAGCTGAACACTAAACTGTATTGAATAAGTGTAAAATAGCCAACCCTGTAACATAATAGCTTGCTGTATTAAATAATTACATAAGGGATTCGAATGCATGAGGAGCAATTCAAATCTAGCATAAAGCAGGCTTACTAAAATTAAGCAAATCCCCCATAGGTGCAAAAAGCTGATCCCAAATCAGTCATGGATGTAATGTTCCAAGTCTGGTCTACAGACCTGAAAGCTCTCCAATTCTGTTAATTGTATTAAAATTTCTGAACTTCAAATAGTTTACACAATGACTTCTCTGACTGGGCAAATAAGGGGTTTATTCTGGGAAATTTTGTAGACAAAAGGAGTGAGCAGCGGGAAGCAACCAAAGACAATCAGACATTGAATTTCCTCTCCCCTAACACATTTATATCTGGTGCCATTTAGGGTTCAGAATCCGCACTGCGAAAACGTACTACCACGCTTCTGGGCAGCCAAACCGTGCAACTAAGGAGAGTAGTTCGGTCTGTTTCAACCAGGGGCTTATGGAAACTTGCAGAGGTTTATTACAAAATTAATATAACATAAATAAAGGATTTAAATAGTTCATTTATTTTCTGGAAATTTCTAATAAGTTTCGGGCGAATTTGGGATTTTTGGCAGTTTTGGCCAAGGAGAACCCTGCGCAGAGGAGGATGCAAAAGGGTGGTATGAACCAAACAAAAAATAGTTCTGGAGATTGATATGGGAATTTAGGCCTATTAATGACCTACAGGAACTGACAGAGCTCATTTTGAGTTTACAGAACCTATTTTGCATCAATTTCAGTAAAACTAGTTATTAAAAACTAGTAATCTAACTAGGGTCTTAAAAAGGCTAATAAATCATCTTAAATTCAATTCTGTGAAACCTGAGATTTATAAAAGAGATAATTATGAACTCTCTGAACAGGAATATTTATTTGAATCCCTTCCCCATTATGAAATATTCATTACAACACACATATTCACTCAATTCCCCCATACACTGATAAAATAGAGTCTTTTAATGGAACTGAGATAATATCCTTCAGGGTCTGAGATATCTTGACCTGATAAATGTAATGTTTAGATTATATTGATAGTACATAACAGAAATAACATTATTGACTGACCATTACAAAGAGGCTTTCAAAATAAAGGGGCAAGAGGCCCAGAACATGACCGGCAAAAGAGGTTGTGAGCATAGGTGAAGCATGGGATTCACTGTATCTTGACCTGAGCGCTCCATACCTGCAATAGAAAGAAATGGAGATAGAAGAGAAGGGAGGAGGGGTTTGGGGACCATCACCCAATGTTATGAGGCACAACACTCAGAGAGTATACTCACATAGCATAACCACAATATCAAATCATCCAAACTGAAGCAATGGGTTTGAATTTTTCTTTTATAGACTTATGGATGACCTGATTAGTAAGTTGAGGCCAATGGTGACCTGTGAGAGCAATTCAACCCCATGGATGACCTAACCCTAGCCACAAAAAAGCCCCCTTTGGGAAATTAGGCAAGTAGGACCATGTGGAATTGTTTCTAATTCCAAATAATCCTTCACAATTAGAAACTGCGCCCTCCCTTAGTCAAAAGATGCCTCTTTTGAGTTATGGCAACTTTATGCTTTTCTTGGCTCAAAAGGAAACTCTTTCTTTCCTTAAAAAAAAACTTTCCTGCTTTTACCTCTTTCTGCTTTTTCTACTTTTAGGAAACTTCCCTTTATTCTCTTTCTTGCTTTTGTCATGGACTTTCTTATTTTTACCAAGGAAAGTTGACTAGCTTTCCCCAATGCACCCTCCTGACATGGCAGCCTTAATTCCACATCATTATTGTGCATAATAAATAAAATTAAATACATGCCTTCGAACAATTATTTAGGAAAAATTTATCCTAGGAGGAATAATTAATAACAACTTGAGCCCCTAGGAACTTAGCATGGTCATCACTTTTAATGGTCAATTTGAGGGAACATGACAGTCCTCCCCTCCCAAATCTGCTTGTCCTCAAGCAGAAGCACCACGAAGTGTTGCAAATTTTTCCACCATGTTTTTGCTGCACCACTCTGATCATAGCCATTTTTTTTATACCACTTCCTTTAGCAAAATTTCCAACCCAGTTAAAGTAACTAAGCATAATTCCTAGATCCCACTGCCTCATCTACAAGGACCCAAATTTTTTTGCTACCTTTTGAACTTTATCATTCCTAAGAATGCCTGGATCCCATGGTTTTATCTGCCTCCTTCAACCCATCAATAAAAACAACAGAATTTTATCATTGTAGAGGAGGAAAATGAGGTTATGAAAATCATACCACCATACTGGGAGCTCATCTCTCCCCATGCCAAACTGAACATTTTTTAAAATCTCCCACCAATCATGGAATTCCTTAATGAAGGACCAAATCATCTTGAGCCTCTCTAAAGTATGAAAATTCATGTGTAAGCTAGCACTAGAACTTAGGCCACTGTTGTTATGAATGCATAGGAGGTTATCCCATGTCCTCCATGTATACTGAAAGCATCATATAGCAACCATACATGCTGATTCCATTGTTCATACAATTTCTTTGATGTGTCCAATGTTTCTCCATTGATGCAAGCAAGATTTTTACCCTCCAGTGCACACATCTCAATCATGTGTCTAGCCACCCAATCAATGGATGGACAAAATTTCATGCTAAATGATTCAAATGGGAATAATTCAGCCACTACTAATGCACTTTTCAAACCACATGGTTTGACCATCAATACCTCAACTAGAAGAGTGAAAATATCAAGCTCCTCTTGTGGCATCAATAGAAAAAATCCTTTCACCCAATTTTCATCCCCACATGATGTAGCTGAAATAGAAGTGTGGGGTGAAGAATTGTGAGCCAAATCCCTACAATGCTCATCAATCAAGATAATGGATCCACACATTCCTCCATTAGTTTTCTGAGTGACATCGTGATCATGTGCCTCCTCCAAAATTGTACAACATTTTCCTAGAGGCAACTCATAATCTGTTAGGAACCATGCAAGTGCTTGATCTTCATATTGCTCGACCTTAAAATTCTCAAGCACATGCAAATAGGAATGCACCTCATGTGCATGTATATGGGAGGTATATAATAGCTGCAAAATAAGTCTTTGTTGCTGTTCACATGTCAAGACAATGTCAGTCACAATAAAAGAATTATTGCAGAAATAAAAAAAATTCCCTCCCAAGGTCTTCATTCCAAATATGTCTCTATGGAACTCAATAGGTGCTCTCATCTTCATCCAATGGCTCAACTCTCTTCCATTGATCCAAGGGTGCAAAAATCCATCAATTGACCCACACATTGAAAGTATGTGTAGATTTGATGCCTTCTTTTCAAAAGTGGCTGCACACACATGCCCTTTCTGCTGCTTGTAAATCATAGAGAAATCAGCAATATTAAAAACAATTTTCTTACAACAAGACATAAAAAATTTACCTTCCATATTTTCATCTTCTATGATTCCTCTATCCAACAATCCAGTGGATGAATCAGAGATATTTATTGTTGATTTATATGATCTATAATGATCCATATCTTCTGCAATAGGATCTATCTCCCCTGGGGACAAATCATGATCCCCTTGTTGTGCTTGTGACACAAACCAGAAAAATTTCTTCACCCACTGTTCATTCCCCACTGGTGTTTCTAAATCTATGACATGTGGGAAAGAAATGTGAACCTTCTTTTCCTGTTTGCAACCTTCAGTAATCATACTTATGGCTGCAACTTTTTCATTATTGTCTGGACCAAATTGGGTGCTCTCATCCCACCCTTCCATGGGAGAGTGTCTGTCTTCAAGGAACAACTCACGTTTCCTTGGAAGGAAATCAAGTGCTTGGTTCTCATAAAAATGTTCTGCACACTCTTTAAGCACATATTGAATATAATTCTCCTCATGGTCCACCCAATCATGAGGTTCCTCCATGCCATTTACCCAAAAGGGATGACTCTCAGGAAAGATTGAGGATTTAGTCAATTCTTTCCACTCTTGTTGGAATTGCTCTATCTTCAATTGTGATGCTAAGAGGGCACTTTGAGTGTATCTCAAAGAATCTTGGGTGGCCAACAAATCACCTTTGAGCTCGTAGTTCTCTTCTTCATATATGCAAATACGTTCTTCATTATGTAGTGATGCTTCCCGCAATAACTCAACAAGATCAAACATGTCATTTTTATCTGAAAGCAATTGTGAGAAATTACCTTTGATTGTGGACATTGCTTTCTGGATATTCTCCATGGATTCAAAGGAAGATTGGTCTTCCATTAAAGAAGCTTCCCAACACATATTTGACACTGAAGCATGAGTGTCATGGAGAATTTTCAGGGCCTCTTGGATCTTCTGTTCATCCATCTTCAATGACCCTGCAAGAAGATGAGGTTCTTGTAGATGTTCCTCCTCTTCATTTTCCCTCTCTGGATCAATTTCATGCAGTGCACTCAAGGTTTTGAAATCTGATCCATATGTTGTTTCTGCAATATATTCATATTTTAAGTCCTCAACAACATAATTTGGGCTGCAATTTAACTGCTCATTCATCCTTGGTGCACCAAAAAGATATTCTCCCAAAGTTTCATCCTTCATACTGCATTCATTTTTTACACCAGAATTTTGAACCTCATCACTAAGGGGCTCAACCATTCTGAACTCATCACTGGAAGTGGCTGCCATATCAGACTTACACAATGACACATAAAAATCAGAGTTTACTAACTCACCATGTGTGATTTTCTCCTCCTTATGTGGTGGAATTACGATGGCTTGTTCACTCACCCATTTCTCTGCTTCACACCCTACTGAGATGTGCTCATTTTGTGCTTCCTTGTGAGGCCCAAGGGGTGAATTTAAATCTGAATCATGTTTATATTTTGGATCAGATACAAAATATGTCTCACCATCATCAATATGCCCCATCTCTTCTGCACTTATCTTGAATTCAGCCATAAAGAAATTTGGATTCATCTCACCTTCCACGTTACCACCAACTAGATGTTGGACTATTGGATCTTTAGTTGTGCATGGATCTTCTTCATCTCCTTCTAATGGAGGATTTGGTGATTCATCACCCTCATGGATGCTGCAAATATGCTGATCTCTCTTTTGGGAAAACCCAAATAATTTCTCAAAGAAACCATGTGCAGATGGCTCTAATAAATCTTCACTTTTGGTCCTCTTTTCTACCACTTTACTTTGAGAAGTGGAACAACTTAGTTCCTTTCTTGATGTATTATTGGTATTCAAAGAACCTACATGTGTTAATGTTTTTGAAAACATAGACTCTCCATATTTATTTCCTTCATGCTAAGAGACACTACTACTCCCTTTTCCATGTTTGCTTGCCAACTGCTTGGTAAGGAATTCTCTAGTCTCTTGATTTGACTGAATGATGCTTTGGGATAAATATTTCATCTTTTTCAACGCTCTTTGCATAAAAATTCTTAAATCTTCTTGATCATCCATTTTTGAATGCTCTTCTTCATACAACTCAAATTCTAAATCTCCCATGAATGGAACTAATTCCACAACTGCAACTTGAAGATATTACTGAGCTACTTTTCCACTGAGAGTTACTTTCCACAGGATGAGCCAAGGAAAGTGCTCTGATACCACTGTAATGTTCCAAGTCTAGTCTACAGACCTGAAAGCTCTACAATTCTGTTAATTGTATTAAAATTTCTGAACTTGAAATAGTTTACACAATGACTTCTCTGACTGGGCAAATAAGGGGTTTATTCTGGGAAATTTTGTAGACAAAAGGAGTGAGCAGCAGGAAACAACCAAAGACAATCAGACATTGAATTTCCTCTCCCCTAACACATTTATATCTGGTGCCATTTAGGGTTCAGAATCCGCACTGCGGAAACGTACTACCACGCTTCTGGGCAGCCAAACCATGCAACTAAGGAGAGTAGTTCGGTCTGTTTCAACCAGGGGATTATGGAAACTTGCAGAGGTTTATTCTAGAATTAATATAAAATAAATAAAGGATTTAAATAGTTCATTGATGTTCTGGAAATTTCTAATAATTTTCGGGTGAATTTGGGATTTTTGGCAGTTTTGGCCAAGGAGAACCCTGCGCAGAGGAGGATGCAAAAGGGTGGTATGACCCAAACAAAAAATGGTTCTAGAGATTGATATGGGAATTTAGGCCTGTTAATGACCTACAGGAACTGACAGAGCTCATTTTGAGTTTACAGAACCTATTTTGCATCAATTTCAGTAAAACTAGTTATTAAAAACTAGTAATCTAACTAGGGTCTTAAAAAGGCTAACAAATCATCTTAAATTCAATTCTGTGAAACATGAGATTTATAAAAGAGATAATTATGAACTCTCTGAACATGAATATTTATTTGAATCCCTTCCCCATTATGAAATATTCATTACAACACACATATTCACTCAATTCCCCCATACACTGATAAAATAGAGTCTTTTAATGGAACTGAGATAATATCCTTCAGGTTCTGAGATATCTCGACCTGATAAATGTAATTTTTAGAGTATATTGACATTACATAACAGAAATAACATTATTTACTGACCATTACAAAGAGGCTTTCAAAATAAAGGGGCAAGAGGCCCAGAACATGACCGGCAAAAGAGGCTGTGAGCATAGGTGAAGCATGGGATTCACTGTATCTTGACCTGAACGTGTTGGAGGCTGAAAATAACTCTGATCATACTTCAATGGCTGCAATGTAGCGCTCCATACCTGCAATAGAAAGAAAGGGAGATAGAAGATAAGGGAGGAGGGGTTTGGGGACCATCACCCAATGTTCTGAGGCACAACACTCAGAGAGTATACTCACATAGCATAACCACAATATCAAATCATCCAAACTGAAGCAATGGGTTTGAATTTATCTTTTATAGACTTATGGATGACCTGCTTAGTAAGTTGAGGCCAATGGTGACCTGTGAGAGCAAGTCAACCCCATGGATGACCTAACCCTAGCCACAAAAGTGCCCCCTTTGGGAAATTAGGCAAGTAGGACCATGTGGAATTGTTTCTAATTCCAAATAATCCTTCAGAGTTAGAAACTGCGCCCTCCCTTAGTCAAAAGATGCCTCTTTTGAGTTATGACAACTTTATGCTTTTCTCTGCTCATAAGGAAACTCTTTCTTTCCTTAAAAAAAAACTTTCCTGCTTTTACCTCTTTCTGCTTTTTCTACTTTTAGGAAACTTCCCTTTATTCTCTTTCTTGCTTTTGTCATGGACTTTCTTATTTTTACCAAGGAAAGTTGACTAGCTTTCCCCAATGCACCCTCCTGACATGGCAGCCTTAATTCCACATCATTATTGTGCATAATAAAAAAAATTGCTGAAATAAAATTAAATACATGCCTTAGAACAATTATTTAGGAAAAATTTATCCTAGGAGGAATAATTAATAACAACTTGAGCCCCTAGGAACTTAGCATGGTCATCACTTTTAATGGTCAATTTGAGGGAACATGACAATGGAGCTCACAAATTGGCAAAAGCACTTAGGAAAGCTAAAGAGTGATGGAATGACAGCTCATACATTCTTTTCCAAGGAGAAAAGAGTGGAAGATGTAGAGGACAAAAAACTAGTTCGCCTCACCTAGTCAAACTTTCCCAATTGCCTTAAAGTACTGAAAAAGCAAGCAATAAAGCAAAAAACGCATAAGGGCGCTTAGGAGGCCAGGAATAAAGCAGATTTGATTCCTTAAGGTTTCCCAAGTGCTACATGAGTCAAATAAGTCAAGTTTGACCACTATGGATAGGTAAATGACAACTTGCATAAGGTGGGACACATGTACTAGGCAAATAAGACAAAAATAATTAAATTAATGTCTAAGGTAGCTAACTATGGGTTGATTATTCTAACATTGAGATCCAACTTCCTATAGTATTTATCATGCTACAAATGATCCAACAAGTCATCATTCTTGGGAAGAGTGTACTAATTCTTGAGGGTGGTATTATTTATAGTTTATTGTTGATAAACATTCTCTAAGTACCGTCATTATAGGGAACTAGGATGATAGGGGATCCAAAATATGAATTCATTGGTTGAATTACTCTGTGGTCCAATAATTTTTACAATTTTTTATTCATTTAATTTTATTATAGTATGGATTGCATATATATTCTTATGTTTAGGAATAGATATTATAAATTTAGGAAACACATGTATACTCATGTTTAACATCCCTCTTAGGTGGTAACCCTTCAGGATTTTGGAGTGCTTCTTTTTGTTAATACAAAATCTCCTCTAGTTGGTGTTTTTTCTTTTATTACATATATCTAGGGATGCATTTCCTTTTAGTGATTCATCTCATTGGTGATTGTCTCTCAAGAAGAGTATTACAAACTTCCTACTTGAGATAATCAATTTATTTCATTAGTTGGCACATACCACTCAAGTCTTTATATTTATATTTTGCTTGCATTAATGATGATGGATTTCCTCATTTGACCAACTAGAATTGGTTTAATCTCATTATGATTATCACATCCCTCATGTACATGTAGGGAGTTCCAAACTCTACACTATGCACAATATGTGGTACCACATCTACCTCCACTTCATCAATGCAATTCATTTTCACTTGTGGAAAAAATTATCTGACACTTCCTAGTGACCATAATATCTATATCCTTATTTACAAATCCTTATTCACCTCTTTCTTCACTCTATTGTAGACAATATTTTCTTCTACATCTAACATGCACTCAACCTAGTTTCCTAAATTCACAGCTAACATGTTATTTTTCTTGGCCTCCTTGTGAATTTGGCTTCAACACTAGATGTATCTTATAATGCTTACCTTTTATATGACCATATTAAAATGGTTATAGCAATTTCTTAGATCCTTACACTAATTTGTAATGGTTTTTGTCTTCTTACCTTTTCTTTCCACTTATTTTTTCCCTCCTTGGAAGCACCTTATTGGTGTGTTTTCTTGGAACTATTTGCTTGTCCTTTATTCTTGTCCATCTCCAGACATTGTTCTTACACACAAGTTTCATAAACCATCAAAGGTATAAATAAAATCACTTGCCTCCTTAAATGACCATGGGGACACTAATATAATGGCTTATTTTATGAACTCAATGGTGTACTCATGCACACTTTTCTCATGTTTCTATTTAAAGTATTCTTATGGATCCAATGATCTTGTTTATACCTAATAGGGTAAAACTAGGATTTAATGAAGGTTTTAAACACATCCCACTTAGTTATTGGAGTACCATGCTCCATTATATGCATATCCATGTGAATATTCCATGGAGTTTGGGCATGTCCATCTAACTTTATTGGGGTAAATGGTATCATTTTATCTTCTCCTATATGTTATGAACGCTGTAATAGAATTCTAACTACTCTACCCATTGATTAAAATTGAGATAAGTGATCTCACATTGATAGAGTTTGATGTCTTATTTTTTAGTTGAAATGAACATCATGGGAAATAATCTGGGCACTTCTCCTCATTGTAAGGATGGTACGTGGGGTAAATCATTCAATCATAGTTGATCCCATGACCTTGTACTTGTAATTTACATCACTTAACCATTCGAAATAACCCACCATTTCTTCTTTGTCTTGAAACGTTCCCTTAGAATCATTATGTTATGGGATATTTTAGAGAATTTTTCTTTAATTTTTGTGAATGTCTCCTCCAATTCATCGCTAGCATTTTTAATATACTCATATATAATGGCTAGGTCTTGAGACTTATTTATTTAAGACAATTTCTATGTTGGCATGTGGTAAGGGTTAGACCAACCACAAAATTACACTTGGTAGTTGAGTGTTGGCTAGTTGCACGAGGTATTCACCTTGTTGAGCAATATCTTATTAGTTCATTCATAAACGATGGTTTCTTAATTGTGAAAAATAATACCAATATATTGTAGGTATTGGGGGGAAAGTAGTAGGGTATGTGGGGTTTATACGTATTGAGGGAGTATAAAAAGGGGTTTCTAGTAAAAATAGGGAATATATAGTAAAAATAAAGTTTTTAAAATTGGAAATATGTATTGGAAGGGGGTCTCAACAAAAGAATTTTGGTGGGTAATTACTAATATATAGTGAAATTAGGGAAGACCCTGTGGCTAGTTGTGACCGAGTAGTGATTGGGTAGTCAATTATGAATTGGTAACGAATAGGAAACCAATAGTTACAATATTCATGCTTAATGTAGGTTCCTAGGATACTTCTATTCTAACTCAAAATATGAGGGGAAAACTCTTTTATTTATAAAAAAATTAGGCTACCCACCTACTGTTCATGTGGGATAAATAGGGGAAAATTATAATCAAGGTTTGAGATTGAACCAATATGAAATCAAGGGAATTAAAGTATCTAACTTCTGTAGGGAATAACAGTTGGCTGTGGGTGTTAGAATTGAGAAAAAAAATACTCAATGGGAATATGGAATTGCAAATAAGAGCTTGGGAATGGTCTCATGGGATTATTTCTTTAGAAGTGTTTTCATAATTTAAAACAATCAATGAGGAAGAGTGTTGGAAACCAATAAATATTAGTTAGAACCTTGACTTCCTAGGTTTATAACTTTACCTCTAGGTTTCTAGATTTCCTAAACAAGAACTTGTTCAAAATATAAAATGTGAAGAATATACTAGGAGTGGTTTCCAAACTTGATGTGTCCATGTGCATGCATATAAAATTAAAACACAATCTAGATATCCTTATCCCCAATATCTTTTTATTTCTTTGTAAAATATTTTTAAATGTAAGTTTATAAAAAAGGTAAAATGAATCCAAATTGAGAGAATGAGTGTACAAATTTATGAGAATATTTAGGTCAAGGATGATATTAATGAAGGCACTAATGATTGGAAATTTATTATTTCATGAAAGGGATAAAGGTTAAATTTTACAAATGAATTGCACCAAAAACCCTAACTTCCAAACAAACTACATATGTCATGTACCCATTCAAATAAGACTACTTGCAAATAATGTTTCACCAACCTACTGGTTCGCTAGGTTGAGATGGAGACTAAAATTTTGTAATAAAGGGGCTATGGGACCCAAAAGGACTTCATTTTTCCATATCCACATTTATGTGGCTGACATAAATAATAAATTCTAATAAAATAATGTGGCATTCGTTCATGAAGACTCTTGGAATCTTGTGGATTCTTTCGGTGACTACATTCCCCACACACTTGGCATGACCTTCATCCAATTTTGAATCCATGGGTAATATAACGTTATTGGAGGATGATTTGGTGTCAAATATAATATCATGACACAAGGAATTCTAATTATTAAAGGAGAGTAACTCCCATGGAAGAGGAAGAGACTAGAAGACAATGTGTGCCACTTGGAAGGAGATTTCATTTATTCTACGACAACAAATGATGAAATAGTCTATGACAAATTCAAACCTGATTGCAGAAATATCAAAAATATGACATGAAATGGATAAAAATATCCACCAATAGGGCACATTTTGTATTTATAGGCATCCATTCGAATTGGGGAAACAATTGGAGCATGAAGAGGAAGGCAAGTGTCATATGAGTTACTAAACCACTAAGATGAGTTGGAGGAATACCAAGGAGGATAATTAGACCTTAGGGGGGCTCATGAAATTAAGAAAAGGATTTATTGAGGAAGGAAAATGTATTTTGATCATTTTTTAATTGGCCTTTGGAATTTTGGAGAGATTGTCCTTGTCCAATACACGGTGAGTGTTCACTCTCCCTTCTTGTGAACCAATGTTGATGGAGTTGGATTTCTTTCCAAGATGGTTTATGGAGAGGAAATTAATACCTCTCATTTAATATTAATTAAGTTGTTTTATTTTCAGGTTGAATTTTCATACATTTCGAATTCTCATCTATCTCCCTATTCTCTCATTCTTTTTTCTCCATTCCCCCACACTCTCATGTTGATGGCACACTTGTTGGAGTGGTGCTTGCACTTTTATAAGTATATTTTATTCCTAATATTGGATATATTATGTATGGATATGTAATATTATTTCCATAATATACTTAATTCTAAATATCAGAAATCCATGTTTGAAAGGCTTGCATTCCCGTGCTCTTGAATGACTGTGTATTTGGCTTCCATTTTAAAAGAGTTGTATATCAGATTTGTATAAGGAATTTTATATGAGTTTGATGATTATGGGGAAGACATAAATGATGTATTACTCTGTAATTTATTTACCATATTCTCTATATTTTTAAATCCAATAATCTCTAGTGTGAAAAGCTTGCATTTCCATGCTCTTGAATGACTAGTTTACATGTATTAGGCTTCCACTTTCAAAGAGTTGTATATAAGATTTGTATGAAGGATTTTATATTATGTTTAATTATATTGGGGAATAAATTTGATTTTTTTTGTTTATTTTGTTTATATTTTATTTCATTATCTGAACCATTCCACCTACTTTTCATGAGTCGAAATCAAGTTATTAAGACCTTTTTCCCTTAAGCAAATTCACTGAAAGTTACCATATATATGTTGCGCCTCATAAAAAGTTTGAAAATATTAATAAACATGGATAATTATATAAATTTATTCCTTATATACATACCTATAAAATTTTCTTAAATTTGGGAGGGTTTTTCTGCATTTGGAGAGCCAAAAGTGTCATTTACCCTTGGGGGTTTTAACCTCGGTTTCCTAGTGTTTTTGTCCTTCTTTCCCTATGGACAAAAGAAATTTGAAGAAGAATTTTGAAAGTGTATGAGAATTAATAATATGAATTAGTAATTCCTAATACCCCTCAATATATTCCATACAAAATTTGAAGTCATTTGGGTGCATTTGGGTCAACTTGGGTTTCACTAGGCGAAAGCTAGAAATTGGGTAAAACTGTGCAGATTTGAATATCATGTAAAAATGAGTTTTATGATTCCAAAATTAAGTGTATTAGGTATTTTAGTATGTTTTAAATCCCACAGGGTCTTTCCATAATAATTTTTTAGAGTTTCAGTGGTGTTTGGGACCAAACCAAGAAGGACTAGTTTACAACTTTTTCCTAGGAAACTTGCACTTTCTCTCATCAGACCCAAACCAAGTTTCAGTGGCTTGAGTTTAGACTCAAAGTGTTAATAGGTAATATTTTTATGTGATAATACTAAACATAACATTTCATTTCAAATTTGGGACCATTTAGTGCCAATTGACCCCCTAGAGTCATGACTAGTCAAGCTTGAATTTGCCCAACTTGTAATTTTGTCCAAAATTCCAAGTAGGGACATTACAGTGGTTTCCAAGCATGGTATTGGAACCTGTTGAAATTTTATATTTCTGTTTCATGATGACTATATACCTCCATTAAATACTGAAACTACATACATTGTTAGTGGAAGAAAAGAAGGTGAAGAAGTCCATTATGCTTTAGCGGTGATTAAGGACAAACTAGGAGTAGAAGTTATGGATGATAGGGATGAGTTTAAGAAACCCATGAAGTCGTGTTTTAATGATACGACCAAGAATATTATGCAAGGGTTCGAATTGATGGCTATCCAAATTAGGGGTAAGCTGGTAGAAGGGGGTAGTAATAGTTCCCATCATGGAGATACACATAAGACCATTCATTTTTAATACTTTTATGACTGGGTGTTTGGATATAGGAAACATAGTGCATATGTGAACTCATTAAGGAAGAATCGACATGGATAAAAGAGTATTTATTGATGGATACTTCAATTTTGAAGGAGTACCTACTGATGGGTGCTCACAACTTTATGTTGGTGACACAGAGATCAGATTTAAAAATGTTGTTGCAAGACAAAGTTCTCATGAGCATGAAGATGAATACCTTGTGGAAGATAATGAAGAACCAATATAAACTTCCTCATCACCACTTGAGCTTCGAGAAGTTGATCAAATCAATAAGAAATAAGAAGAGGATTTTTTCTCTCATTAACCATCCTTCATTGAAGGGTATTTGAATATGAGTGAAAGGGATATCCATGAGGCCCTTAGCATACTCTATGACACTCAAACATTGGTGTAAAATTATTGTTGGATAGTTTCTTCATTGGATGAGCCATCCCTCCTTGAAGACACGGAGAATATTAAAAGAGAAATGTGCAACATCAAATGTAATTTCAAGTCCTTTTTAATAGAAACAATTTGGTTGAGCTTAATAAATGGTTACATGAAGCATAGTTGAATAATAATGAGGATATTCATAAGCTCAAAATTCAAAATGAGAAAATTCTTTATAGGTTGAAATATACTTGTTCTTCCTCCTATGTTTCATATTGTCATATGGTATATTTGTTGGAGGATTCTCATGACATGAGGAATAATCATAAACATGGAAAATTGCAGGTTCTTGATGTGTTTGAAGATGAGCTTAATGAGAGAAATCACTTGTTGTGGTGGAAGAGGAACTTGAGTTGCCTCTTGATATTGGTTACACACTTTTTAAATAAGTGTATGATTCCACTACGTTGGAACCAACCTATGAGGAATTTTTTTCATTTTTGAGGGAGGTGCATGTTCCTACCTCTATGGATCCTTCACATGATGAAACTTTTGCACTTTCTGATCATTTTGGTGAGTTGGTTCTTTCTCCTACATCTCACACTTCCATATTTTGCAACATTCATCCTAATGAATTATGGGTGAAAGGTTTCTTTCTTATGGTACCACATGAGGAGTATGGGATTCATATCTCTCCTTTTGATTATGACATGACTATAATGTCATCTTCCTTACATTGGAATAAACATCCTTTGTTCCATTATGATGATATACATATTCATGGGTGTATTGATGAGACTTAGTTGAGCCACTTGAAGTCTTCATGTTTTATTTGCTCTTTATTTAGTTTAGATTTTGGTGGAGGTTCTACATTCACTTCTTGGATGAAAGAACACATGGGTGATTATCTTGATTCAACTTAAATTATTTTGGATCATAATTATAGGACATGGGATCCTCACCTATATCATCGGGGAATATTTTATAAAATACACGATGCTTGTGTGTATGGGACACATGATGATCTACTTACTCAGATGTATAAGCACTTTCATGATTATTTGATGAAGTACCTTCTTGATGTATATTTGTATGATGTGGCTATGTACTTTCATGATCTATATTTTGTACTCATGATGTTTGGAAGGGTGCAATACAAGAAATGGGATCCCAGTATTGCTTGGTTTCAATTTTGGGAACAAGAAGCAGTATGGGAGATTGAGTCGCGTCTTGAGAAGCTGATTGTAATCAAAGTAGTGTAGCAAAAAGCATGGTGGTTCCTCTCTGAAATTTTATTAATATATTAAAGACTCAATTTTTGGTAACTAGGTACAACTTCAAATAATTATACATTGAGCAAAAAGGGGTTGAAAGTTCAGAAAATAGTTTCCAAAATATGGAGGTAAAGATCACTTGTGAAAATTTTGTTTTGATGGAATTAATTGATCTTTTGGTGTTTAGTGGTAATGTCACATGAGATATGAATATGAAAAATCCACAACTCTTTACTTTTGGAAACAAAAAATTTCAGTACATAAGTTCCACTACTCTAATTGCAGCTAAATAAGATTAAGGAGAAGAACAATAAGAGAGCACTTGGTACAATGGAAGGAGTACCACTCGAGGATGTTACTTGGGAAGATGAACAAATTTTGCAACATATAAACTTGGAATTTATTGAGGACAAGAAATATTGGGTGGGGAGGACTGTCATGTCCCCATTCAAATAAGACTACTTGCAAATAATGTTTCACCAACCTACTAGTTCCCTAGGTTGAGATGGAGACAAAACTTTTGTAATAATGTGGCTATGGGACCCAAAAGGACTTTAAATTTCCATATTTTCATTTAAATGGGTCACATAAATAATAAATTCTAATAAATTAAGGTGGATTTGGTTCATGAAGACACTTGGAAGCTCGTGGAGCCTTTGGGTGACTACATTCCCCACATACTTGGCATGATCTTCATCCAAATTCGAAACCATGGGTGATGTAACGTTAATGGAGGATGAAGTGGTGTCAAACTGAATATAATGAGCCAAGGAATTCAAATTAGTAAAGGAGAGTAACTCTTATGGAATAAAAAGAGGCTACAATACAATGTGTGCCACTTGGAAGGATATTTCATGCACTCTATGACAAAAAATGATGAAAGATTCTATGACAATTATGACAAATTAAGACCTGATTGTAGGACTCTCACAAATATTACATGATAGGTCTAAAAATAGCCACCAATAGGGCACATTTGGGAGTTATATTCATCCATTTGAATTGGGGAAATAAATGGAGCATGAAGAGGAAGACAAGTGTCATATGAGTTACCAAACCACTAAGATGAGTTGGAGGAAGTCCATGGAGGGAAATTCGACCTTAGGGGCCTCATGAAGTTAATAAATGATTTCATGAGGAAGGATAATTGATTTTTATCATTTGTTAATTGGCCTTTGTCATTTTTTAGAGCTTTTTCTTGTCCATTGCGTGATGAGTTTTCACTCTCCATGATCTAGGTCATGCCCAGGTGCACGCTGGGGACAATAGTCGACTGAATGATTCGAGTATTGTTATGGAAGAAGCATATAAGAAGAAATAACAAAGTAGGAAACACAATATGTTGACTAGAAATATACACACAAACAATATACAAGAATTTGAACCAATTTATTACTTCTTGTCCATGAAAGATGGAGAAATCATATTGATGTCTATATTACATTAATGTACATGATTATATAGGATGTTGAGACGCTTGTGTGACTAACTGTTACTTTTAGTTACAAAAGAAGTTATAACAGTTCAGAAGTCCAATCCTCGCAGAGCATGTTAGTATGCTATATGTTGAGGCGAACATGTTGAGGAAGACCTGTCGAGGTGAACCTGTTGAAGGCAAACCTTTCAAATGAACATGTTGAGGCGGACCTGTCGAAGGTGAACCTGTCTGCTGCTAGTTGGACCATTCCTCCTTCCTTAAGAAATGATGGTATCCATTGTGTATTAGTTCAGGTTAGGAAACTTGTTCGTGAATTCATTAGCAGAGTACCATTTTCCTTACGTGGGGAGTTGTCCAGCTTTAGCCACTTGAAACAAAGAAATGGAGTTAGTCCTTGTATGGTGTATGCGTCATCCCACAATGGTTTCACAAAGAAGAGGTTCCTGAACATATGGATGGATTTCTTTGGGTTTTGTTGTCTGCAAGTCATTATGTTCCAACAATGGTGCATGGTATGGTCGAAGTAGATCTACATTGAAAACTGTATGTAGTCCAAGGCATGCAGGAATGTCGAGATGAAAAGAGTTTTCTCTAATCTGTTAAGGATTTTGTATGGACCATATCACAAAGGTTTCATATTCCTATATGGACCAGTGAAGCGCTCCTTCTTTAGATCTAACCAAACCTGATCCCCAATTGGAATGAATGAGGAATACGATGTTTGTCATGTCAGGCCTTAGCTTTTTCATTTTATTATTGCAACATATCCTGTGCTTGCTTCTAAATGTTGTATATTTGATCTTTGAACTTCATTGATTTCTCCACTTCTTGTCATTTGAAGTTGGTATCGTTCGATTGTGTCAAGGAACTGATTAAGTCGATAGGCGCAGAGGGTTGAAATCCATAATAGGTCTCAACTAGACTCTTGCCCTTAGATCTATGTTGAGCATGATTTTAGTTGTGCTATATGTATGTGAGGTTGTCATACCATATTCGATGATGCTTGTGGTTGTACATGCAAATAAATTGTATGGCTAAGTGATTTACAACTTCTGTGTGTCCATATATCTGCGAATGGAAGGATGTTGACAAAAAAAGCCTCATCTTGAGATGTTGCCAAAGAGTTTTCCAAAAGGTGTTGAAAAATATAGCATCTCTATCAAAAATAATGGTCATTCAGAGGCCATAATTTTTCCACACATGTTCAAAGAAGAGTTGAGCAGTCTATTGCGTTGTCGCAATCTTCTTGCATGGTATGGGTATAGCCATCTTGGAAAATATGTTGACTGCTACTAGTATTGCGTCATGCTGAAGTTTGGCAATAGGATATCCCATCAAGTATTCCATATAAATAGATTCCCATGGTTGACTAGGAACTAGAAGGGGTGTATGCAGTCCTTGTCATCGATTCAACGGTTTATCAATGGCACAAACCACGCATGATTGAATGTACTTGTTGGCGTAATGTTTAAGTGAAGGCTAGTAGAAATAATTTTGGAGGATAATAAGTGTTTTTGCGCCTCCAAAATGTCCTACAGTCTTGTTGTAGTGTGCATCCCAAATGAGATTATGTCGGTGCTCACTAGTCGGTACACAAATATTCCCAATCTTGTATAGCAAGGTGTCTTTCAAGAAGTAGTTGGAATTCGACAACTTATTGGTATGAAGTTGTCGATAGATTGTAGAAAAATCATAGTCTACCAAATACAATTGCGGCCAAGTAGTGGTGTCATAACCCTGCATACTCATCATTGTAGACAATAGCGTAATGGTTGGTCTACTGATACAATCGGCTGTGACATTGGATTTGCCTTTTCGATACTTAGTTACCACCTAAAATTTTTGCAGGTAATTAATCCAGTTTATTTGTCAGGTTGTCTGTAGTTTCTACTAGGTCGGAGCGAACTACAAAGGTTTATTGTTAGTCAGGATGACCTGGTTCCTTGCCAAGAATGTAACACCCCGATTTTGACCCCATTTGCATTAAAAGGTACATGATGTATATATTGTAATTAATCGTGGTGTGGAGCTAAAGGAAAAATCCCCACCATTGATTTGGTTGTGTTATGTTTCGGTGATTGGAATCGTTGCCGATGGTATATCGTGCTATCCAGCACCTTATAGTTTTGGCATCATGTAAATATGCATTTTTAATTAAAATAAACCCCAACCAGCTACGTCAATGCAACCATGATGAAAAGGGCATGAGTTTCCTAAGGATAAGGAGGGGGAATTATTAAACCTTGGGCCAATGGGGAAAAGCCATGTGTCAGCTGTGAAACCCATTTAGTTGTCACCCACCCTTTTGACTCACTCACCTTTCCTTGTCTCATCAGTCAACCACCACATTAAAACTTCTGTTTATTAGTTGGGATAGTTATTGCTGGGCAGTGGTGTGTGGCAGGACTGTCAGCCCTTGCCCACATGCACACTCCACCAGTAGACTCTCACTTCACGTGGGAAAGGAGGCAAACAATTCCATTCTTCCATTTTCTCCATTTTTCTTTCCATCCACATACAGAGATGGTCACTCCCTTCTTCTCACGCACAGGCTGGGATCCTGCATTATTCTCCTCACGTACAGGCTAGGATTCTTCATTGTTTCCTCATGCAGTAAGCCGGGGAGCTGTTTTTTGCCATCCACGATTTCCCTGTGAAGGGGCCATTCACGATTTCAGCTATGGGGGCATGTTTCCATACTGATTTTGTGGTCTGAGTATATGTTTTCCCTGCCCAGGCTGAGAGTCTAATCACCTCTTCTATTTCGAGCTGTGTATTTCCCGTTGCTTCAATGTTGAGATTGGGGCTACTGTTTTCCCCATTATTTGTGGTTTGATGTGGGTTCTTTTTCATTTTGGGTTTGTTGTGGCTATTATTGAGACGTTTTGGCCAAGATAGGGCCAAGAAAGACTCAAGATTCGAATTTCCCTGCCCGATATGTGAACCTCTTGTTTTGTTGCGTGTATGCAGTGGTTGGTCTTCGAACTATGTTGGCTTGGCTGATTTTTTGATGGCCTGATAAACCCAACTGTGTTGGCTTTCTGATTTGTTTATTCTTGGCTATGTGTAAGCCTGCTTGTTCCTTATTCATTGGGAAATCATTCCCAGCTCAGGGGTGGCAGTGTTGCTGAGAGATTAAGGAGCACACTGGCCTATGGTTGGGTGGAACGTTGCAGTGACGTAGTTGGTTGTGGGACGAATACTGCATAAGATAAGTAATCTTGACTATTCCATCTCTGCAATTATATTGATGTCGAATGCATTATGATGAACTGGTTGAATGCTTGAATGTATGGTTTTGCTTTCGTTGTATGCTTAATAATTATGCACCTCTGCATGTCTTGCATCAAAGCATTTTACTTTGCCAGTTTTTAGTTATGTAAAACTTCATGGGGCTAGTTTCCCGAGTTATATCATAATGTGGTAGCATCCTCTTCGCTAGTCGGAGGTTCGGGGACGTTAAAGATTGGTATCAAAGCTCATGTTATAGCATGGGCCTCCATGGGCCGTGAGAATCAACGACAGAGGTAGGTTTCCCTCTGCCTAGTAGAAGAGAAAAGAGAAATCAAAGAAGATGACAGGAAAATTTTAGAAATTTTGCTAAGTTTGAAATCATTGGACGGCTTAGGCTGAAGCCCACCCGATACGCCAGAGGACTTAGCCAAAAGCTCCTCTGATGCATCGGATAGCCTAGGTGGAAGTCCACCCGACGAGGGATGGTCAGAAGGAATTTACAAGAAAATTTTCTAAGTGTCAATACCGTCGGATCATCAGAAGACTTAGTTGGAAGACCCTCTAACACAAACCCCTGCGATGGCAAGAGATAGAGGAATTTTGAGCTGACAAAGTAGAAGAAAGATGATGAAGGCATCGATACGTCGGCTGGGTTGACAGGTTTGAGCCACAACATCAACGGCAGACAGTACATGATTGAGCCGACGTGGGTGAAAATTCAAAAAAAAATTGTAAGTGTTGAGATCATTGGAAGGATTCAGCTGAAGACTGCCGAAACGTCAGCACATTTAGATGGAAGGACCTCCGATGCCGTTGGAAGCTAGAGCAGCAGTTGCGGCAGGGATCTCTCGAAGGCCACTGAGATGTTGGCAGAAAAATAGATGTTGAGGGTGCCGATACGTCGGCAGTAGAAAGGGAAAAATTTTGAAAATTTGAAAATTCCTCTAATGGAAACCGTCGGCAAAATTTAGCTGTTTGAGTAGCCGATGCGGAGGTAAGCATCGGAGAAAAATAGAAGATTGTATCACCGATAATTAGAGGATGAGGTTGTCGATGCAGTGGCGGAAGAGAAGAGAAATTTTTAGTGGAAATTAGTTGAAGGCAGAGTTGCAGTTTCGGTGGAGATCTCCCGAAGATCGTCGAAACGTCGATGAAGGTTAGTCAATCGAGCAGCCGATGCAGCGGCAGAAGGAAGAAGAAAGGATGAAGATCAGACCACCGAAGTGTCGGAAGCTTAGTCAACTAAGGACCCAATACATCGGAATACTAGTTGGGAAGAGACCTGATTTAACAAAGGAAAATATTTGAGTTTTCAAGTGGGATTTCTCAGCAGATTTCAGCAGTTTTTCAGTGGGATTTTTAGCAATTTTTCAGTGGATTTATAGGGCTAAAAAGGAGAAAAATGGCAATGATCTTATGCGCTAGATTGCACGAAAACCAAAGATTTATAAAAAATATAAAATATAAAAAAACGAGGGCGTTGCCCTTGACCCACCCTATAGTGGCGCAGGGAAGCCACAAGGGGGCAAGCCCCCTTGACCCCCGTCATCCCCTGAGACAGTCATTCTTGTGAAAAGAAAATTCTATGTTTTGGGAAAATTAGTTAAACCCAAAATTCATAAAAGATGAATGGTGCATCGGAAATGAGATCCGCAAGTTACTGAGTATTCCTCATTGTATGCACTAACTTCGCCCGATAGAAAAGTTTTCCTGAATCTTCCTAGACTTGCTCCTACAGGTGGTTGAAGTTGGCACCCAGACCAAAATACAGTGGTGTGTAAAAATGCAAAGATTTGGTGAAAATCGTCATTTTAGAAGTAGTGTGATTTTCACACCTAAATTCAGAATGGAGCATGGGGATAGGCGTTGGAAAGCGTATCTAGCATAGAATAGTGGAGAACCACCAGATTTTGAATGAGTAGAAAAGTACTAGTGGTTGTTTTGACAAACAATGTTGCTGTCAATATGGACAAATCCGAGAATTGCATGCCTAGAAGTAGTAAAGACCACGAAGACGAACTAGCTATTATGTGGAAGAGGAATTCCATGCAAAGATGAGGGATTTGAAAGGGAAAATTCCTTAACCCCTATCTTGCTAACTATATTTATATTTTATAAATTTTTTACATAAAATGTATGAGGGTATTTTTTGTGTGCATAGGATGTTACATGTGTGTAAGAGTTGTGGGAGTTATACATTTACAATGAACCACTAATGGTAAATATTGTATTGGTGTTGGTATTGGTGGAAGGACCCATGACAACATGAGCATGGTTGAATATGTTGCTGATGTTGATAAAGGTGACCAGCAACCCTATGGAGAAAGGGATAAGGCAACAAATCCATGATCAAGAAGATGGAGAGCAAATTCCACAATCCTCTGCAAGATACCGACTAAACTAGTAATGTCGAGGGTGTAAGTAGGATCCATGCAGTTAATGGTTTAATTATGACAATTGCATCGAGTAGTAAAGGCAAGAGGTCTCACACCAAGTGGTTATTTAAAAAAAATTATATTACATTCATATAGAAATATATCCTACCCTGCGAATGTTGATATGAACTTAATAACCAGAACAAGTGAGGAATGGTGGTCATGATTATAGCAATGCATCCTATATGAGGTAGTCATGGTTAGGCCATGGTATGATTGAATGCATAGTATTCCTGAATCAATACAAGGTAGCATTGAGTAGATATGCATTAAGAGATTTTATAAATCTTGTAGTTATGCATTGAATGAACGCATATGAAAAGTTTGAGTAAATGTTGTAAATATGCATACATAAATAGGGGTGCAAATGTTGTGATGTATTGCGTGAATACATTGAGATAGTGCATGCATTATTATGACTAACCAATGGCTAAAATGACAAATTGATGATAATTCTAGAATCATTTCAAGAGCTATTATGAATGCAGGATAGTAAGTGCATGAAGAGGGTAGTTATGATCGATTGACTGCCGGAATTTCTCTATGGAAGGGAAAGGTGGTACAAATGATACGCTTGTGAAGTAAGGAGTATCTAAACATTTCCTTTAAATTGCATAAATGATGTGACGGTACCTTGTAATTTAAAGTAGGATAATGATCGTGTGAAGTAAATGGGTTTTTGGTAATATTGATATGCTAACAGCTGGAAGTATTTGAATTTTATAATTCTAAAAATGCTTCAGTGATTGTTGCAGCAATGGAAAAAGTTATATGCATCAAGACTTACCAAGTGTTTGGCTGATTGAAGTTCAGGTTTCAGGTAGATTGCCTAGGGCATGGCAATGTGAGTAAGACCATGACAAAGGCCGAAATCTACCATGTGAAAGAGCCAAACCTAATGAGAAGAGTCTCATGGCTGTGAAGCTAGCTTGTATGCATAATGAGTTGTCAAATTTGAATTTGTGAATTTTGGATTTGAGAAATTGTTGACAACTACTAATCACTGTTGGCTTGCATAGAATTGTGTCAAGAGGACGCATTGTAAGTGGGTATTCATGTTATGCTAGTAAGCATATAATTATAATGGGCATAGTAGTGCTACTTACAAGAGACCCACAAATGAGGATCACCTCATTGCTAAGCAAATCAATTTCTGTAGTGGACAGAGTTGCAAATTCTTATTGAATTTAATTACTAATGTCATTGCTTGGTTATGGAACAATCAATTTGGATTGTATTATCAAGTAATGATTGACTATTTGGCTACTTGATGAATGTGCCAGGGGTACACATTGTAGAAAGACCATGTGTGATGGCCTGAAGGAGCCAAACTTTATGGGGAGGTTTTCCCCTATCTTAAAAATGGGTTTCGGGTGAAACTCCATTGGACATTTTGGAAATGTCTCATCTGCACTACGTGTTGGTAAGCAACATGAGTGAGATGGTATGGATTATGTCAGTAAGACATGTGTGAATATGAAATGTGAAAAGGATTTGGGATGGAAAACCGAGAGACTGTCAACTCAGAGAAGGGAGCCCCCATTCCTTGCTAATGAAGGAATACTGTATCTGCAAATGGATAAGTGTTCTGTGACCCTAGCTAAGAATATGCATGTCTAATTGTTAAATTCAATATGCAGGGCATGTTTTGATTTTATTTCCATTATGACAGATTGCTTGAGTATGCATAGGGCCTACATGGCTCACATCGGAAAGGGGTGCACACTTTTCCGATGTCAGATCATGAAAGGGTTTTCAATATTGATTACACCCTAGGGGGTGGACACACTCCTGATGTCTCAATACTTGATAGAGAATGATATGAAACATGATTACGGTTTTTATAGCAATAACGCTGATGCGTTTGCATGTATTGCTTGTGTTGTCAGTCTAAACAGATGCAGTCGGGTGTTGCACACTAGAGAGAAAAGGGTAAATGGTTGTTACAATGATGACTTGATTTCCTGCAGCTTGATAAACCCAATTGTGTATTGGCTTGACTATGCTTGATATGTATAAAAGGATGTGGTGAAGATGTCACCAAAATAGGGATGTTATATGCCTAGGGATCCATAGTAGATCCTGGACCTGGAATGGTCATTTATGGTTGATATAAGTGTGTTGTTGATATAAGTGCATTGTTGATATAAGTGTATGTATTATTGTTGATATAAGTGTACGTATTATTGTTGGTATAAGTGGGGATGTGATGAGGTGTTGTGAAGGTGTTGCTGAAATAGGGTTGTTATATGCTTAGGGATCCATAGTAGATCCTTGACCTGGAAATGGTCATGGTAAATTTCCAAGCCCAGTCGACCTGAGGGTGTACTGACTGGACATTAATTATTTGATGTTGTGAAGCAGCCTGTGTGCTGACCTAACATCCAAGTCCATAGGCGATCCCAAGGATTGCAAAGCGAAGCAGGATCCTGTGGACCAACGAGGAAATGCACAATACAGATAAGTATTGGATTATTTTGCTTATGAATATACATGTGTATATGATTTGGTTATGATGTTTTAAGCTCTTGTTCTAGAGATAAAACCAATGAGAATAAACTAAACATGCGAGTCTATTCAATGTTTGGATATAGGTATCACTGGGAGTGAGGACTATGAGAGCATCCTAGGGGTGCATGTGGACATGTGACTGTCCTAGAAAGCTCGAAATGAGCAGCAATGAAAAAGGTGCTAGTGAGACCGTGAAGTTCCTAGCAGCCAAGGAAAACCATGTGGGAAGGCTCCATGGTTTAGAGGTCTGGAGTAGACCGAAGACACTAAGTGTCATGACCAAGAGGGATTGGTCCAGCATTCACTGTGAAGTGAAAGAGGCTGAGAGCATGAAAATCCATAGCGGTGGTGTGGGTTCCAGGATGGAACAAAACAAAGAAAAAGAAAAAAAACAACTCTTACTGCTCTCTCTTGCCTTTTGATTATATATACATATATATGTATGCATGGTGAAAAAAAAAGATTGTTGAATGCATGTATGACTGGAAATGGAATGTGTGTATTTGCTTAAAGTAAATTGTGAATGACTAGAATAGTCAATTCCCTGCCCAAGAATGGACATGAATGAGCTCATGTGCCTGTTGGGAAGGCATGAAAATATGAAAGTATCCTTGATAAGACTTGGACTGTCATGCCAATTGGGAAATTAGTTGACTGATTTTAATGTCTATATTATGCTTGGCCTGACAGAATTTCAATGATGCATTTCACAGGTGAGAAAAGTGAAACCCGGTGGTGCACATTGATCATGGCAGTAAATCAAAAGTTGCTGGACTTGGCTGGAAGTCTCCTTCAAATGATTGCCAAGACCCAAGAAAATATTGGGGAGATGCTCAAGATACAGAAAAGGCAGAATGAAATGAACCACCAGATTTTGCAAGACTCTATTGGTTTGCAAAGGGAGGTGAACAGACTTCTGGGAGCAATCGACAAAGGAAAGGAAGGTGGATCAGTGATGGGACATTCATACAAGCGACCCGTTAAGAAGCGGTCCAGGCATGAAGACTCAAAAGGAATTGAGCAGGTAAAGATGAAGCAGCCAGTGAAATGCTGGGGATGCAGAGGACATCATCTATGCCGAGACTGCCCAATGAGGGAGCATGAAGAAGGCAACAGCCAAAAAGTTCATAGATTTGGGGATGAGCCGAAAGCTGAGAACTCATATGAGAAGCTTGTAGAAGCCAAAGGGCTTGGTCTTGAAAGTTCAAAGTAAATAATTGAACGTAGGACATATCTATAAAATTTTGGGAATTTTGGATGTGTAAATTGTATATGTATTCCTAAGTATTGGAACACCGAGGACGGTGTTATTCAAAGGGGGAGGGGAATGTAACACCCCGATTTTGACGCCATTTGCATTAAAAGGTACATGATGTATATATTGTAATTAATCGTGGTGTGGAGCTAAAGGAAAAATCCCCACCATTGATTTGGTTGTGTTATGTTTCGGCGATTGGAATCGTTGCCGATGGTATATCGTGCTATCCAATACCTTATAGTTTTGGCATCATGTAAATATGCATTTTTAATTAAAATAAACCCCAACCAGCTACGTTAATGCAACCATGATGAAAAGGGCATGAGTTTCCTAAGGATAAGGAGGGGGAATTATTAAGCCTTGGTCCAATGGGGAAAAGCCATGTGTCAGCTGTTAAACCCATTTAGTTGTCACCCACCCTTTTGACTCACTCACCTTTCCTTGTCTCATCAGTCAACTACCACGTTAAAACTTATGTTGATTAGTTGGGATAGTTATTGCTGGGAAGTGGTGTGTGGCAGGACTGTCAGCCCTTTCCCACACGCACAATCCACCAGCAGACTCTCACTTCACGTGGGCAAGGAGGCAAACAATTCCATTCTTCCATTTTCTCCATTTTTCTTTCCATCCACACGCAGAGATGGTCACTCCCTTATTCTCACGCACAGGATGGGATCCTACATTATTCTCCTCACGCACAGGCTGGGATCCTACATTATTCTCCTCATGCACATGCTGAGATTCTTCATTGTTTCCTCACGCAGCAAGCCAGGGAGCTATTTTCTGCCATCCACGATTTCCCTGTGAAGGGGCCATTCACGATTTCAGCTATGGGGGCATGTTTCCATACCGATTTTGTGGTCTTAGTATATGTTTTCCCTGCCCAGGCTAAGAGTTTGGTCACCTCTTCTATTTCGAGCTGTGTATTTCTCGTTGCTTTAGTGTTGAGATTGGGGCTACTATTTTCCCCATGATTTGTGGTTTGATGTGGGTTCTTTTTTGTTTTGGGTTTGCTGTGGCTATTATTGAGATGTTTTGGCCACGATAGGGCCAAGAACGAATCAGGATTTGGATTTCCTCGCTTGAGACGTGAACCGCTTGTTTTGCTGCGTGCATGCAGTGGTTGGTCTTTAGAATGTGTTGGCTTGGATGATTTGTTAATGTCCTGATAAACCCAACTGTGTTGGCTTTCTGATTTGTGTATTCTTGGCTGTGTGTAAGCCTGCTTGTTCCTTATTCCTTGGGAAATCATGCCTAGCTCGGGGGTGGCAGTGTTGCTGAGAGATTAAGGAGCACACTGGCCTATGGTTGGGTGGAACATTGCAGTGACGTAGTTGGTTACGGGACGAATACTGCATAAGATAAGTAATCTTGACTATTCCATCTCTGCAATTATATTGATGTTGAATGCATTATGATGAACTGGTTGAATGCTTGAATGTATGGTTTTGCTTCTACTGTATGCTTAATAATTATGCACCTCTGCATGTCTTGCATCAAAGCATTTTAGTTTGCCAGTTTTTAGTTATGTAAAACTTCATGGGGCTAGTTGCCCGGGTTATATGATAATGTGGTAGCATCCTCTTCGCTGGTCGGAGGGTTGGGGAAGTTACAAATAATGTAGTGTCTCCATTGCTTAATAGCTTTCACAATGGCGTATAGTTATTTTTCATACATCAAGTACCTTCTAAAAGTGTCGTTGAAAGTCTCGGAATGAAACGTGACTAGGTGACCTGATTGAGTGATCACTGTGCCGAGGGCATAGTTTGATGGATCCGTCTCAATCTCAAAGGGGTGATGCAAATCAGGTAACACAAGTACTGGTGCAATACAAAGCTTGTTTTTGAGTTGTTCAAAAGCTTGTTGGTGTGTCTGTGTCCATTTGAAGATAGTTTTCCCATTTCCTTTTGTCAATTGATTCAAAGGCCATGCAATGTGACTGAACCCAAGTATGAATCGTCAATAGAAATTTTCCAAACCAAGAAAATTTCTTAGCTCATGAATGTTTTGAGGAATGGGCCAATATTTGAGGATCTATACTTTTTCTGGGTCGACATGAATGCATGCAGAGTCAATTACATACCCCAAATATTTGATGTTGGTCATCGCATTTCTCCATGTTCAGAAATAATTGATGTTGTTGGAGAGTGTCGAAGACTTGTCAAAGCTATTTGACATGTTCTTCGTATGATCAACTGAAAATCAAGATATCATCGAGATAGACAATGTCACATTTACCGATGAAATATCGTAGAAGGTCATCCATATATCTCATGAAGGTTGCAAGTGCATTGGTTAAGCCAAAAGGTATGACTAACAATTCAAATAATCCTTCCTTGGTCTTGAAAGTCGTTTTCCATACATCAGTGGACTCAATTGGAATATGGTGGTATCCCGACTTGAGGTCAAGTTTTGTAAAGAATTTATCACCTTTCATTTTGTTGATGAATTCATCAATTAGTGGAAGAGGGTATATGTTATTCACTCAAATTTTGTTGAGAGCCCGATAGTCAATGCACATGTGCCAAGTCCCATATTTATTTGGAACTAAGACAAGTGGACTTCCACAAGGAGAGGAGTTGGGCGAATATGACCCTTGTTGATCAAATCCTAGATTTGTCTGTGAATCTCTTCATTTTTTAGAATGGATATTCTGTAAACAGATGCATTAGGTAATGAAGAACCAGGAACAAGTTCAATGAAATGTTTTACCTGACAATGCAGAGGTACTCTGTCTGGTTCTTGAAATATGTTCTGGTATTCTTCAAGAATGTTGTCGATATGTTTTTGTTTTCAGGAGTTGCACTGGTCGGTGAGTCGACCCATTGCTATAGTCTTCCTGGAATGTTGAGGCTTTATCATGATTAATGTGAACTTTTGAGCATGATTGATAAGCTTCTTTGTTTGTTTGGAAAATATCATAGAAACTGTTGATGTGGGTTGCTGCTCTGGTATGCCATACCAATGATTCCAGATTTTGATAATCACCTTCTGAGGCCGTGACTGATATGTACCATGTCGATCCCATAGGTAGGGTTTATCGAATAGATCGATGGCTACGGAAAGTGGTGCCACATCATAGAGTACTTCATCTTCAAAAGGATTAATGAAGTAGGTGATTCAACATTGTCATGTGATCCTTAGCTCCTTCCCATCTTTCATCCAACCAATATTATAAGGATGTAGATGTGGAGTGGTGACAAGACCTAATTTCTTCACAATATCTTCAAAAACGAAATTCTTCTGGCTACCATTATCCACAATAAGATGTAATGGATTTTGCTGAACCCATATCCGTGTATGGAATAGGCACTTTCATTGCTCCTCATCGACTATGGTCGAAGCTGTCAGAGTGGTCGAGGTTGAAGCCAAGAGGGTTGATGCATCTAGATTAGATTCTACCAGGGTTCTGTTGGACAAGTTAGATGTTGACAATTTTTCCAAAACTGTCTTCCGAACTTTGCATTTTGACGTATCATGCCATGTTGAACTATGATAATCATGCCATTTCTCTATAGGAGTTTGTTTTATGTGATCCCTATTATATTTTTTAACATTCTTCTTTTGATGATCGGGATTTGGCGGAGTCGGCTAACAAGGATTCTTGAACTTGTTGGAGTCGGCTGGTGACTTTTTGTCGAATGTTTGACCTGTTGGCTTGTTCATGAAATGTGCTTTTCCTTTTTGTTTAGCTTCAAGCTTGATGGCATAATAAAATGCATCTGCAAATGTACTAACATTCAGAAACTCCATCTCTTGTTGAATGTATGGGGATAAACCACTGACGTACTTCAGGACAAGCAGATTCTCTTCTTCTTGGACACCAAGTCTAGCCATGAGTCGATAGAACTTGTTAGTGTAACTCTGTATGGATTGGTCTTTCCATTTCCTTAGCTGCTGCCACTTCTTATATTGTTGTTCAAGGTACTTGGGCGAGTAGAATTCCTCTTAGACATATTTGACAAATTTTACCCATGTTTCTATGGGGTCTTCTTATTTTTCCATCTTTGTCGATATATTCTCCCACCAATAGTGTATGGAGGTTGAAATATTTAAGGACATAATGGTGATTTTTTCCACTTCAGAGATTTGATTCACTACATAGTAAGATTCTAGTTGTTGTACCCAATTGTCGAAGGATTTCATGTCAATCTTTCCTTCAAGGTTCGGTATGTCCAAATCCATTTGCACTTTGAAGGGGCTGATTTTATTGGAGTGAGGTTGCATCGAGGATTCCCCAGATTTCGCGGTGACTCTCATGAGAATCTCACTAAACTAGGAGAATATTTCGATTCACTAGAAAGCCAATGCTTTTTCTATGAGTTGTTTTGTCTCATCAGTTTCATGTCTATTGTCTGCTTCTTCGGCCATCTTTTCTGAAGTCAAAGGAAGTGTCTTTTTGTGTTGTTGAGTTTGCGAGCGTGTTTGACCAGGCATAAGTTAAATAACTTCGATGGAAGTGCTTATGTAACTTAAGACTCTAAATAAGATCTTGCTCTGATACCAATGATCCAGGTCATTCCCAGGTGCAATTTGGGGATAACAGTCGATTGAATGATTCAAGTACTGTTATGGAAGAAGCATATAAGAGGAACCATCAAAGCAGGAAACACACTAGGTCAACTTGAAATATACACATAGACAATATACAAGAATTCGAACCTATTTATTACTTCTACTACGTGAAATATGGAGAATCATATTGATGTCTATATTAAATTAATGTACAGGATTATATAGGATGTTGAGATGCTTGGGTGACTACCCATTACATTGAGTTACAAAAGAAGTTATAACGGTTCAGATGTTCAACCGTCATAGAGCATGTTGGTATGATGTATGTCGAGGTGAACATGTCAAGGTGAACTGGTCGAGGTGAACTTGTCAAATGAACATGTCAAGGCATACATGTCAAATGAACATGTTGAGGCAGATTTATCGAAGGCAAACCTAGCATCTGCTAGTTGGATCACTCCCTACCTGTGAACCAATTTCGACAAAGTTAGATTCCTTTCCAAGTTGGTTGACAGAGAGGCCATTCAGACCTCTCATTGAATATGAATTAAGGTTTTTTATTTTCATGTTGAAGTTCCATACAATTTTAATTCTTATCTATCTCCCTATTCTCTCATTCCTTTTTCTCCATTCCCCCACACTCTCATGTTGTTGGTGCACTTGTTGGAGTGGTGCTTGCACTTTTCTGAGTATATTTGATGCCCAAGATTAGTTATATGATGTATGTATCTATAATCTTATATCCATAATATCTGTAAGTCGAAATATCATAAATCCATGTGTGAAAGGCTTGCATTCCCATGCTCTTGAATGTCTACTTTTCATGTATTTGGATTCCATTTTAAAAGAGTTGTACATTAAATTTGTATAAGGTATTTTCTCTGCGTTTGATGATGATGGGGAAGCCATAAATGATGTATTACTCTATAATTTCATGAACATATGCTCTATATCTTGAAATATGAGAAACTTCAGTGTGAAAGGCTTGCATTTCCATGCTCTTGAATGACTAGTTTACATGTATTGAGCTTCCACTTTGAAAGAGTTGTATATCAGATTTGAATGAAGTAATTTGTATGATATTTAATGCTATTGGGGTATCCATTTGAATTATTTTTATGGTATTTATATTTCATGTAATTATATGGACCATTCAACCTACTTTTCATGAGTCAAAATCGAGCTATTAAGACCTTTTCTCCTTAAGCAAATTCACTTAAGGTTATGATATAGATGTTGTGCCTTATAACCAGTTTGCAAAGATTAATAACCATGAATAATGATAGGAATTGATTCCTAATATACATCCCCATACTCTGTTCTAAAAGTTGGGAGGGTCATACTGCATTTGGATAGCTAAAATTTTCATCTACCCTTAAGGGTTTTAACATCGATTTCCTAGTGTTTTTGTCCTTCTTTCCCTATGGAAAAAAGGAAGTTGCAAAAGAATTTTGAAAGTGTACGAGAATTAATAATATGAATTAGGATTTCCTAATAACCATCAATATATTCCATACAAAATTTGATGTCATTTGGGTGCATTTGGGTCAACTTGGGTTTCACTAGTCTAAAGCTAGAAATTGGCCAAAATTGTGAAGATTTGAATATCATGTCAAAATGAGTTTCCTTATTTGACCATTGAGCGTATTAGGTATTTTATTATATTTTCAATCACATAGGGTCCTTCCATAATAACTTTGGAAAGGTTCGGTGATGTTTGGGACCAAACCTAGAAAGACTAGTTTACTAATTTTTTCCTAGGAAACTTACACTTTCTCTCATCAACCCCAACCAAGTTGCAGATGATTGAAGTTAGAATCAAATTTTTCATAGGTCATATTGGGATGTGAAAATACTAAGTAGACCATTTCATTTAGAATTCGGGACCATTTGGTGTCAGTTGACCCCCTAAAGTCATGACTAGTTAAGCTTGAATTTGACTCCAAAATTCCAAATAAGGATATTACAACATATAGGAATCATGGAGATAAGAATATCTAGGAAGCATTGAAAGTGTTTGGAAAATCAAGAATTAATGCTCTAAATGCTATAAGTGGATCTTTCCAATATTTTCTAATCATTCATTTTTCCTCTTAGTCCTTTACACATTAGTTTCATGAGTTTAGTCACCATGGAAGTTAGGAATTGAATACCTTTCCTATATTTCTTTCAAACCCCCCATCTTCAATCTAATGGATTTGTCATCCTTACCCATGAGTGAAAATTATTGATCATTTTTAGTATAGTAAATTGATTGAGTATTTTGTTATTTCCATAAGGGATACAAGTGTTCAAACATTTCTAACTATATTTTTATTTGTGATCCATTTGAACTCTATAAGAGGCTACTATAATGGAATTCTCTTCTTATGGCCAGGCCTTCGATTATGGATGATAAGTTCTGAGTATGTATTTTTTTTTCAAACAATATCTTTGAAATTAAATCTTAACTCTCTTGTAAATCTTTCCTAAATACATTAGCCAATTGTTTTGTCTTGTATTTGCATTGAATGATATTGGAAAAGTCTAAATGAGCAATTTGTACTCCTGAGTTGATCATTCTATCTAAAATGAATAAATGATAGGTACTTGGTCCTTTCTATGGTGGGTATTTACATTTTTGGATTTATGAGCTTCTAGTCAAGGGTGATTTTAAGGAACCATACTTATTTAAAAGTGTATAGATGTTGGTGAATATTACCAATTCTTAAAAGGCCAACTATAAAATGATTGGCAATATTTTTCAAAAGATATTTTAATTTCCAAGGATTTTATATCGTTTATATAATAATTTGGCAATTTTTAGGATGAAAAAATTTTACGCCATCAAAATTGGGTGAAACAGGGCTTTGAAAAATGCAAAATGGCGAATCTTTTTTGGGAGAAAAACATGGAAAAATAGCCCACTAGGCTAAAATTCACCCATAAAATTATCCCTGCTTCTAGTGTAATTTGTGATTGTACATACCCCATGTGGGAGCATATTTTTGTTGCTCTTTCATTGATTAATCTATTCTAGTTCAAGCTTCTCTTGATAGTGATAATATTTTTCTAATATTAGAAAAAAAAAATCAAAGGTAAATAGGAGTGCCACCTTTATAAAAATGAAGGGAAATTATTCCTATTCCTTAAAGTAAATCCTCCTAGAGCTAGTCTTTTCCCCATTAGGATAAATTTATGAACAACTCCTTTTCTTACATTAATTTCTCAATAGTCCCCACATGTCGATTACACACACTCATTTCTAATTCCCTGTACCAACAAAATAGAAGCCCAATGGCAAGATGAAGCCCAACTTTCCCAAATCTATGGGTTGGGGATTTTTTAGTTCACAATTCTTGTTTTTGCTATAAATAGATGTCATGCCTTTACATTTATTGTAGGGTGCTTTCCAAGAGAAAAAATTCACCAATTATTTTTTCTTTTATTTAAAAATTATATATTCACCATTTAAGTTAAAATTTTGCTTTTTTTCATATAAGATATAATTAAATTGAAATTTTTTGTCAAACCGACAAGTTTTGATTATATATATATATATATCGTTTTTGTATTGAATTTCCACCTATGTATCTAGATATGTATGATTCTTTCAATCCAAATAGTGACATAATTACTATATAAATACACTACTTAAATCATTAAAAAAAATATCATATTTAGGTCTCTCATAAACATTCTCATAGATATTTTCTCTTTGGTTTTTGCTTCTCTTTTCTTGATTGATGTGATTGGGTTCTTTAATTTCATTATTTTTTCTTAGGATCTAGTATATCATGAAAACTATGGATCTCACCCATTAGGATTGAATAAATAACTCCTTCACCATTTAGCGGACAACATAGATAACTCAAAGAAGCATGGATAGATGTCCTCCCTTCGAGGAAGCCGACGTATTTCCTAGTTTTTAGTTGTTCCATAATTTATGATTTTGTTGGCTTGCTTGACAATTTAGTGTCTTGCTGTTGATTTGCATATATCCTTTTTGTGGAGATTAAAACATCTTTGTCATTTTGTAGGTGGAGATTGGATTATAAGTTTTTTTTTTTTTTAAATAGAAATGTTATAGTTAATGGTTTTTAAACATATTTAAAAAATTACTTAAAAAACTAAGTAATTTTTTTACCCTTTTCTCCCAATAAATTGAAATGAAAAGTTAGCCAATAAACCATTTTAATTTGTTTATATATTTTGTATCTTTTGGTTTAATTTTTTTTTTTAATTTAAAAAAAATTGGAATAGATCTACTCACACTCAATAAGGCTTTAGAGAAGAAGGTAAAATCCCCCTCTAACAATCATAGCTAACACAATTCAAGCATACCCTAAATTTACTCAGTTCCCCTTTTTCTTTATGTTTGCTTTCTTAGCTTTCTTTTAAGAGAAAATAGTGACTCTACACATACTAAGACTAGTCATCATGGCATATCTAGTTTTTTTAGGTAGAGTTTAGGCCTAGGTTGATCTTCCAACTTTCAACTATGTCAAGAGTGCATCTAATATCCTTATATGGATCAAATTCATTTTTATAAAGTTATTGAATCTTGAAAGCTATATTATGACCAATTTTTGTAAGTGACGTTCTTATTCAACTAGAATTGCAAGGGTTTATTTAGATGAAGAATTTCCAAGACCAATTTATTAAAGTATCTATTTTATCACTTTGAATGTTGAAAACTTCCTCTTGTATTCTAAGATTGCAAGCCTTCATGTATCTTATTCCCTACTTTGTTGTGACATAACCCTACAAACTCATTAAGAACATGTATTTCTTCTTAGCAAGTCACTTATAAACAAGGGGGTCTTATACACCAATTTAATGTTTTGTTTGTTATAAGAGAAATAAGATTGTTCATTGTCATTATGAGTTGATAAACCAAGCTCTTCTCTCTTTAAGTCTTTCAATTTTTGAAATATATTTTTTATTTAGAGAAGGAATGATGATATCACTCTCAAGTTTTATGTTTGGGTTAAAAATCAAATAATGTATTGCAAACTTATGTAACTTAAGGATTTATATACTATGTAACTTAAAGATCCAACATAGTAAAGATTGTAATAATTGAATGCACATAAATTTTAATTAATAATTTATTAATAATTTTTAACCAATAGAAAAAAGTAATAAGTGAACAATGTAAAAAAATAAAAAATAAAATGTTAAATAGTTAAAAATATATAAATTAAAAATAAAATAAAAAAGTAAAACAATATTAATTACTTAATATTATATAGATCAATAAAATAAAGAAGTAAATTAATGTAAAATAGTTAAAGGTATAAATATCATTAAAATTAAAAAAAAAATAGTATACATTAAGGATTTAATCTCATTAAAAGATCATCCAAAATTTAAATAACTTTAAACTGATATTAAATTTAAACATATCCTATATTTATACTTATACTTATAAACAAGTTATACTTATATACATATAAAATTTTAAGGATTTAATCTCCCATCCAAAATTTAAATAACTTTAAACTGATATTAAATTTAAACATATCCTATACTTATACTTATATACATATAAAATTTTGATAATAAAACTATAAAAAACATCAAAATTGCATTGAGTAGCTAACCACTATCCTAAATAACATAAAATCTAAAATAACCATCCCTTCTCCTGTAACAATTAACTAAGTAAAACAACAACCTTGTTTCAAATCTAAATAACCTTCCATTCAAACTATTGAATAACTAAAAAAAAACCCACTTGTTTTCACAAAACTAAAACAGCCCTATAGGTTTCAAGAGAATACGAATCCATAGCATACGGCATTGATGGCCATAATAATAAATCCATTATGAGGAATCTGAGACTAGTGTCTGCACACGAGGTAATGTGCCATGAATACTCGGGCTGAATGTCTCTCAACATGAGGGGTGGACAGGCCGAAAGGTTTACCAAATACTGAAAGTTAGGAGCCCTTAAATTATCTTTTTCAATACCATCCACTCTCACATAGATATAATTTATTGTAATTAGGTTCGGACAGTTACATTGATAAGCATGATAGTTGATTGAAAATAAGTTGCGCTCCATGTTGTGGGCGAGTTGTAAAAATTTGAACTGGTGCATGGGCATACGCAGGGGACAGAACAAATGAGAACCGTTGCAACATCATAGCCAAGACCACCTTGGCTTCGATCATCGAGAAATTCATGCCCACACAGATTCTTGGTCCCAATCCAAAAGGCATAAACGCCATCGGATGTTTAACAGCATTGGAAACTCCCTCAGAAAATCGTTGCGGGTTGAACTCATGAGCATCTTCTCCCCACAGATCTTTGTCATGGTGGACTGCAGCTATTGGAATTGTAACTTCAGTGCCTTCTGGAAGAGTAAGACTTCCCAGCTTCATCGTTTCGCAAGTCCTTCTCACCATAAACGGTATTGGCGGATAAAGCCTCAACACCTCATGAAGAACCATATTTACCTATATATATTGCACACGCAGAGCACTTTGAATCAGTGATTGGGTCTAGCTAGCTTATAATCGTTTTAAATTTCATCAGTTAAAGCTCAACAATATTAGAGGCCACAATAATGGAGTTGATTCTTACTATTTTCAGGCGATTTAGGACCTCGGCAGTTGGAGCTTCATTCTTACATACGCTCATCACTTCCTTTCTCGCCAGCTCCTGCCATTCTGTGTGCATGGCAAGGAGAATGGCAGCCCATGCCAGTAAAATGGAGCTTGTCTCATGTCCGGCCACGAAGAAAGTCTTGCATTCATCGATCATATCCTGAAAAGACATGCTCAAATGCTTGTTGGCTGCCATCATCAAGCCAAGTAGATCTTTGCCGTAGGGGTTCTGGCCTTTTGCCGCGCATGCATTTTTTTGGCGATCAGTGATTATCTGCCTTAGTGATTTCTGTATTTCTAGGTTTAGCCTTCGACCTTTCAAATTACCTTTGGTGGGCAAAAACCTGGAACGAAATAGACCACTGTTGAGTCTATTGAACACACTATATGGAAAGCTCATGAAAAACAGTACTCTAAATCGTCTTTGCAATATACAGCAATGTGGCAATTAATATTCTTTCCGAGAGCGTCAAGATATAAACTTATAGAAAATACAGGAAAACAACATTTCAAATTATAATAATAATAATAATAATAATCTATTTTTAATGTCACCGCCAAGCGAGACACCAAATTGGTGTATGAGACCCCCTTGTTTGTGGGACAAGGGACCCCTGCGCAGCGATTTAACTGCTAAAGTCTACAGAGGTGTACATACACTACCCCCTCTGAATTTGAATACAAGCATAAACTTCTACTTCAAAAACTTTGGAAAATCTGCAACATGAAAAACTTTACAAAATCGGGGCTAATAAAAACTTTGAAGTAGGAAATATAGAAGAAAATTGGAAACAACCAAATATATACAACCATAAATTACGATGTGAAATACAGCAACATCAAAAACTCTGAAGCACTTGGCCGGCCATGACTTTACATGAGTTTAATTTTGGATTCGAAAAGCTTCGAAAAATCAGTCACATGCAAAACTCAAACGAGAAATATGACCAAAGCATTCACTTGTCGAGCTTCAAAACTTAAGAAAAACAGTAACATAAAAATTTCCAAAATCAAAATATTGGAAAATATAAACAGGCATCATTTTGGAATAAAGCACACTGAAAAATGAGTAACCCTTTAGACTATGTTTTTCTTTGAAAGGAAAACTATAAGACATTTGCAACACTGTCCTACAGTATGGCAGATTAACAGCAATATTAGGAGAAATACAAATATTCTTATAGGTAGAAACGGTGAGAAAGACAAGATATACTACCTGTAGCCTGGAATAATAAACTTACGGAAGCTTTCAGTCACGAGAATCGCTTGTTCAGTCTGCAGGTCAAAAATGTGTTTTCCTTCCAGATGGCTACTGCCAAAAGCAGTTCTGGCAATGACATCCGCTGTGAGATTCCGGAATTCTTCCAGTACCTCGATCTCTTGCGTGCCAGAAGCCACTGTCTGGTCCCATTTGTCTAACAGATTTGCTGTGCAGGCCACAACTTCCGGCACCATAGACTTGCAGAAACGAAACCAATAACGTTAGTGCTACAGTTCACTTACAGATTACAAAACTGCATACTTCAGCAAAGAGAAAATACGACTAAAATACAACCAACCTTTGAAGGGATTCTAATGGACTAAATAGATTTACAAAATAATGCTATGTCGAATTTTTACTTATAATACAGTTAACCTAACAAGGAAGGTGTCTGTTGCGAGTCAAAGTTTCACTTATAATACAGTGAACCTAGCAGGCTTATGTTTGGGAAGGGAACGCTTGTTAACCTAACAACAAAATAATGCTAATTCAATTTGACTCATTGTTCATTGTTAATTAAGTACAGCCTGTTGCAAATAATGCTAAAACTTAAGTACAGCCTGTTGCAAATAATGTTAAGGCCTGTTACAAATAATGTTAAACCCTGTTGCAAATTTACGTAAAAGCTAGATGAAAAACCCTGTAATATTTTCTTACACATAATGCCAAAGCTAGAGGTCACTTACAAGGACAAACTCAGGTCATTGATGCAACAAAACCAGAGTCTGTTCTTCGAGTTACAAAAGATGCTCAAAATGAGGTTACTAATGCAACAAAACCACAGCCTGTCTTTAGGTTTGCAATCAAAAAAAACTGTCTTTATGTTTGTATTAAAAAAAAAACTTTTCAACAGTGAAAAATATCTCCTTTAAAAATTGAATTTAGGTCATTTTTAACCAGTGTTCATACAAGCCTCCAATATTGGTCTCCTTACAACAACAAGCACGATCACCTCTATGAATTTTTTTGACCATAGGATCTTGTGCCGGGTTTCAAATATTCATCAACATTTACAGGTTTTGGTTTAAGGTTTCAAATTTTGGTGTAAAGATAAACCTTACATGGTATCAGACCATAAAACTTAGAACTCAAGTTCAACTACCCAAAAATTACCCAAAAGCCACACTAAAAAAATGCATAGAACTTAGAACTCAAGTTCAATTACCCAGAAGCTACACTTAGAAAAAAATGTTGTTAGAGTGTCGATACAACAACATGAAAACCATTACACAACTCATCCCTTAAATTTGAATAAATAGACTAAATTCCAAGGAAAACCATTAGTGCCATGGAATTAATATTCACCTTTAACGCTTCTGCATGGAATGCAGGGCTGATAAGTCTTCTTTGTCGGGTCCATTTCTCTCCTTGGGAAGTCGCAAGGCCATCACCCAACAGTTGCCTTACCTGGGGTGCTGGCTCTGGTTTCTGGTACTGCGTAGATTTAACGCAGAGCAATTCCCTGATCAATTCTGGCTGGGGAATAACAATTCTTGGTACAGGACCGAACCAGTACACAAAATTCTTACCTGTCATGAACGATTTAAACCATCAAACATGCATTACAAATGGAACATAAACAATCGCTTGTTGGCCACGCAACAAATATTTGAATACAAAAAAAAATGTCGATACGAGATTTTAGAAAGAAAAAACAAGTAAGGTGAAACGAATTTCAACCGTAGGCGTTGGTCCAAGAATGAATCTCTGGAAGAACCCGAGTCAGAATATCATGGGAGTACAGCTCCATGGGAGCCGAATTGACCTTCTCCATCATTTGAATAACTTCCATTGTGTTTCCGTAAAGCAGGTTGTATGGGGGACCCCAGATACCCTGCGATTCGAAAAACTTCTTCAATCGAAGAGGCTTCCACCATATTTTAATCACAACTCTCACCAAAGTAAATAGAAACACGAAGGCCACAGCCAGCGACAATAGGTCTCTGAGATCCATCTCCTTGCATTAAATTTTATGAAACTCTTAGCTGCCAGTCAAGAGAAATAACAATTACATCCTCATGTATACCTCTGAATGATTGTCGGCATGAATATGGTGACCGCAGCTACCGTCTGCTTTGACCATTAAAGGTGGTTTTTCAATAAAAGTGACCCCCTAAGTGCAGCCGGATTCTCTCGAGATATTGTGCGCGCTGTTGATCTTGGTTGACGTTGTACTGCCAATTTTACGGTGTAAATTACAATCGGCATGGATCGATAGCGACCTCCATCCACAATGTCTCATAAAGAGTTGGCCCCCAATATGGACGTTGGTCAGTTGAACCCCTAGATTTCCGGAGATCCTTCGTCCTCAGAGTGTTAAAGGGTCACCGTCGTCTAAGGGTTTAGTCCTCACCGTTTTAATGCAGTTGTGTCGGATTGTTAGGGATGCTGTACTGCCTGATTAGTAACCACATCCCATAATGCACGGCACGATTTCTACCGCTCGGCCCTCAACACCAACAACAGGTTGCACGACAACAATTCGCAACACAATGATGCTGGTTGTTAGCGCATGATATCTGTTGTTCTAAGCTTTCTCTCCTTCCTCTCTCTTGAGGAATGCAAAAGTTACACTCCGATTAGATTTTTTTGTTTGCAACTTTTATGATGGCTGGAATTTGTGGTGTCTCTTTTAACTAACTTCTTAAGGAAATTGAACATTGGTCGTTGTTTTTTGAGAAGACCCACACTTTAACAAAATGAGCTAGCTAGATTCGACTACAGTCTTAAATGAATAGTTATTTATATTTTAGAATTTTGGATGATTATTATCTATGTTTTCTTAGCCTTTGAAAATGAGATTATTGTTTCATTTTTTATTTATTAATTTCATTGAAGTATTTAAAGTTTTGAGCAAAAGTTACAGTAGGCTAATTAAATAAATAATTATTTATATTTTAGAATTTTCCGTCCTTATTATCTATGTTTTTTAGCCTTTGCAAGAGAAATTATTGTTTCATTTTTTTTTATTAATTTCCCTAAGTATTTAAAGTTTGGTATTGTTTTATTTTTTTATTATTTTTATATAAATTTCTTTTTTTTAATTATGATTAGTTTTATATCTGAAAAATAAAAAATAAAGAATTGAAAGTTTCTTATTATTAATATAGAAATTTACTATGAATATGAAGAGGAAAGTTTTGACATTGGTTTTTTAAGTTAGTCATTGTGAATAGTAGTTTCTGCTTTTTTTTCTTTATTCTCTTCCAAATAGGTTGCAGGTTCTAGATGTCTAAGCCTAGGTTTAGAGTGGTATGCTTTTATGGACAATCAATTTTTTTTCTATCATTCATTATACACAAGGTCTTTAGGTGTTAGGCCTTATGCACTTCATATGTTGTTTCTAAAAACATATGTAAATCTATATGTTTTTTCTGCTCATCATTTTTATATACTCTAGATTTTTGTTGTGGGTACTTCTATTTCCATCCTTGTTTATGTATGTTTTATTAAGAGTAAACAAAGACTTTGTTTGTTATTTGTTTTAGTGAGTTTGTTTATATATATATATATGTGTGTATGTTATTTATACTTTTTCTTAATAAAGTATATTATTTTTCCCTACTAAAAAAAGTAAAGACGTTTATAATTCAAAAGCCAGAAAACCTAGGTAAATTAATGAAAACTTTTTTGTAATATTTGATTATGTAATTGAAATTTTTTTTTGCAATATTTAATTATGTAATTGATAAATAAAAAAGGCATGAAGCTTTGATTTTGAAAATGAGCTTGTCATAACCTTGGATGTTAATTCCATTTTCAAATTCGTTCATGCACTCTTAACTTTGTATTATTTAAGAACAATGGTACTTTTGAATACATGATTGGAGTTCTTGTTACTAAATTATAAACTTTTAAGAAAAAATAGGGGTTTAGTGGATAAGAATTATTTAAAACCATTTTTTTTAAATCTTTATGGAGATATTTTAAAATGGTTTGACAATTTTTTATAAATTTAAAAAGTATACACAATTTTGAATAATCTTTATAATTTCATCAAGTTACGATTTCTTTATTAACTTTCTTGAAAAAGTTATAGAACGGCTCAAACACCCAAAATCTTGAATAAATAAATAAATTAAGATAAAAGTTCAAGTTTTTTTTAATATCAAAACAACTAAAAATAAACTACTTTGAAAATTTATAATATATGTTTCAAAAAATTTATTTCATATTAATTTACAAAAAATTCATCACTATGTTATGTTTCAACAAACTCTTCAATTTATTATTCAATTTTAATTTTAATAATTACAATTAAACCGATATTAAAGATATTTAAAATATATAATTAATAAATTATTAACTTTGAAGTGATATTCAAAATTTTTAACATTAAATTTCTATAACCAAATTTTAACATTAAATCTCTATAATCAATTTTAATTTATTGTATTCTCGATTTTAAATATTTTGAATGATGTGAGGACCCGGAGCCCTGTTGTGGCATAAACTATTCTTGATACTACTATTTAAACTTCCGAAATTACACTTGAACTATAATAAGACGTAACCTTCGCCCATGATCGAGACGATCAAGAATAGTTTATGCCAAAATTACAAGAAGATGTGACTAAATATGTATAGAATATGTTTTTTCTTCCATTGCATTTTTCCAAAGTAGGTATTTTGGAAGGATGTCTAAAATATACATTATAACATTTCTATAAATTGTACTGAACCTTATACACTATGTCGGCATCATCATCAACGAAAAAATATAAAAAGAATGTAGACATCAAAAAAATATAAAATGTAAGTACGTGGGAGCTAGTGACAAAATTATAATTGTACTAAATCATATACCCTATATAGGCATCATCTTAAAGGTAAAAAATAAAAAAGGAAAGTACGAAGTACGAAATTGTACTCAACTATAAACACTATATAGACATCATCTTAAACACTATGTAGACATCATCTTAAAGGAAAAAGAATAAAAAAAGTACAGCTAATTTTGAAAAATTAATTTAAAGGATATTAGTTTTTGTATTATTAATAGCACTTACATTATGTAACAATCTTAATAACACTTATTTTATGTACTTTTTGTTGATGATGTGGTGTTGTTCAGTCGAGGAACTGTGGCAGAATGGTGGGGTTACAAGTTGATCATTGATTCTTTTTATGCTGCCACTGGTATGCTGGTTAGTAATCTTAAGTCTTCTTTTTTAAAGCATTTGGTAGCAGATGAGATCATTGCTGGTATTTGTTCTTTTTTTCCATACTCGGTGGTGTCGATTGATGGTGGCTTCAAATACCTTGGGTTTTGGGTCAAACCATTAAACTACTTGGTTTCGGACTAGCACTGGCTTATTTGAAAGTTTGAAAGGTGTATTGGGAACTGGTCTTATCGTTCTCTCTCCTCGGGTGGGAGACTTATTCTCCTTGAGTCGATTCTCTCGGGACTTCCTATTTATTGGCTCTCACTATATAGGGTCCCTGCATCCATCATTGATATCATCAACAAACTTTTGTGCAATTTTCTTTGGAGGGGACGAGATTCAGGGTCTGTTTCTCATTTAGTCGATTGGGATTCCATTTCTCAGCCATATTGCCATGGAGGATGGAATATTATATGGCTGGATTGGTTTAACTGTGCATTGAGACTGAAGTGTGTGTGGGCGGCCTTATTGGGGAGTGGTATATAGTATGACATTCTTTCTGCTAAATATTTGAAGAATCGTTCTTTAACTGAGTGGATTAGGCTGGACTTCCACTTTGTGGCCTCGACCTCAGCTATCTGGAACGGATTTGTCAAGACTTTTGGTTGGATTAGCATTGCACTGGATTGGAAGGTGGGAAGTGGTAACTCAGTACTTGTGGGGGTTGATCCCATCGTGGGCTTCGACTTGGACTCCATATTTTCTTATGGCCTGGTGGATTATCTGTGGGACTACGATATCAAGAATTTGCACCAGGTTTGGTCAGGTTCTATCTTTGTTGGCTATAAGAACTATTGGTTATCAGCGGGTGACTTGGAGTTAGCCGGGGAATGGGCATTGGATTGGGATGCTTATGCGTCTCGGTTATGTTCTGCTGGTAATAGGATTGGCGTTGCTGCCGATCAGTTGTCGTGGACTGGTGATGGTGTTTCGGGCGTGATCACTACTAAAAGGGTGTATCATTTTATTGCTGCTCAACACCTTAAGATTGTGGATCATTGGTGGCACTCAGTTTTGTGGCGGTTCAACCTTCCACTGAAGATTAAATGTTTTGTTTGGTTGTGTCTCAACTATCATATCAATACGGTGGATTTGCTGGGGAAGAAGGGGTGGTGTGGGCCAAACATTTGCATGTTATGCTTGGCTGGCTGGAGTCAGTTGACCACCTTTTTTGTATTTTCCCATTTGGTCGAGCGATTTTTGAGAAGGTTACTACACATTTTGGCATTGGACAGGTTTGGACAGGTTGTTCATTGCAATGTTGTTTGGAGACCTGGCTTAAGATGGGGAGTGGAACTCTTTATCTTCCTTTATTTTGTATCTAGGCTATTTGGCATGCAAGAAATGATGCCATCTTCCGCAGGAGGAAGCAACAGGTAGATTTGGTTATGTTGGGGGTCCTCAAACACATAATGGAATATCCTGCTACTACTAGGAGGAAGAAAGCCCATATCAATGGCCTTACATCGGTGGTGATTACTGCAATGGGTTTTTTTATGGTGCGGCCCAATTTGGTATTGGTGGCATGGGTATGGTTCTTTATACCAGTCCTAGTCATTTTTTGAAATTGCAGCTGGGTTTTGGGCATTGTACCAATACCAGAGCGGAGCTCTTGGCACTCTGGGGCCTCCTATATGTGGCATTGAAGATGGGGATGCATCGCCTTAAGGTGTTGGGTGATTCATTGACTATTATTAACTAAATTTTGCAGATTGATAAGCTTCAGGTATTGGAACTTCAACACTGGTGCAACCACACATAGAAGCTCAAAGACACTTTCCTATCTTTCAAATGTCATCATATATATAGGGAGTGTCAAAACCCAAAAATTTTCGAAAAATTTAAAGTTTTTAAAATGCATATAATTTCCATAAATACAGTAAACTAATTATTGAATTAGTTATATGTTACTGAACTTCGTTATTTGAATTATCTACTTGGTCATGTTTATCTTTACAGAACAGTTTCTTTTCAGTTTACTGACTTGTTTTCTCTTTGCAACCACAAGGTGGGACTGTCATGAAAATCTGGGCTTACTTAGCTTACGAGCTAATACAGAAAGTTTTCCTGTGCTTACAAACTTACAGGTAAGAAGTTTGGGCGTTGCTTGTCGTAAATTTCTAAAGCATTTTGATATAAGATCGTCGCATAGAAGATAACTCAGTAAAGAAATAAATGCTAATCAAATTCCAAAGTGATCAAGGTATAATCATTATACTGTCTTCCTTTTCAAGACTCTTAAGGGATGTGATTTAGTTCTATCAGTAATGGTTGTAACCGTCTTCTTTCTAGTAAACGTAATATTATAGTTCGTTAAAGCTTACTGAACTATTTGATGTCTATCAAGGTTGTCAAAGGTAAGAGACTGACACTAGTATGGAGATATTTATCATGGAATGATTATGTAAATTTCTTTTTATATCATAACAATAGTCTAGCTTTGAATTACGTTAAAATTGGCTTAATGAATAAAGGCCAAGTTTATAAAACAACCGAGGTCATAGGATAGACCTCACCCTTAACAAGTCTAAGGTTTGTTTTTGAGTCTAAAATCTATCATCTTTTACCATATTGCCTCTTATCTCCTTTGCATGCATAAAATACTTGGTTAAGTAGTAATTCTACTTTTATTTAAGTTACAATTACTTGATTGATAGAATACTTACTTGGTAGTAAGGTTCTCACTAAGAGAATAAACATTATTACTCTCTTTTTATGACATACTTTGCAAGACTCTATCACCATCATGATTATATATGTTTGATGGAAAACATTGCGTAGTATAAGGCAAAAGGGTTAAACAAAGGGCCATGCCATGATGTAAATAAGGCTAGGCTCAAAATTATGTTTTATGAACACCAAAATTATAAAGTGTAAGAGTCGTAAGATCCCCCCCACGACCTCGATGATTGCAATGACTAGGGTTTAAAGTAATGAAATCTTATGTTGTTTTCATGCAGCGTATGTCATTGGGACAAAGATTATAGTTGATCCTTCGATTATCAATGATTGGAAATATACTTGATAACAAGCTCGCCGAGACTATACAATCCTACCCACTGCATGTAAAATTTAGATGAAGTGCGTGGCAACTTTACAACCAAGCGATCCAAGAATAAAGGGCTCTCCCTTTCGAACCCTAAGCTCATTGTTTAGCGAGGTATTCGGCCTCCTGCCGCTCTGCACTATGCTTTTGTCTGCACTGTCACTTACCTTGATGGCCATAGTCTTCCTTCCTGCTGTTTCTACTTAAGGATTCAACCCGAATGCTTTAACAGAGAAGTGCAGTCCCGAAAATTGTTGGTTACTTGGATTTGTGATACTTTCTCCAGGTTTTCTCCTTCGTAGCTTGCTCCATTCCGAACCCTTCGACTGAGATAGGGACTTTCTCCCTCCTTGACCTGGTACAGAGAGTAGTGGCCTTGCATTGCAGAGTTATTGGGTGTAGGGTTTCACCATAAATTAGTTTCCTCTTTACTGGGTGTTCAATACCAACCCGGGTGTAAATGCTTACTGTGCTAGCTGCTTTTTACACTCGGTCATTGTCGGTTGTTTATGGGATAGCTAGCTCTTTCTCCCTTGCCGCAGATGAAGGGTTTCCTTTTCCTCGCGCTGGTGGCTATTTTGCTGTTCTTCGATGGTCATATCTCAGTTATAAAATGAGTTAAGAAAAATTGTTTCAATTTATTCGTTATCTTTCCAACATTGTTTTGCTTAAACAATTATTTTATTTTGTTACAAGGTTTTAATATCAATACTCCTCTTCATTTACAGGGTCGAACTATCCTCCTCAGCGTGAATGGTGCAAGACCGCGGCGACTGGATGTTACGGTAAGCCTGGTTTAACCATGGCATTTTCCTCCTTGTTGGATCGCTTAGGGACAGTCGTGGGTTGGTCTTCATGGCATGTAACCCTTGCGGTTTTCTTGGTTTAAATAAGTTGACCCTTACGCTGTTGTTTAAGAGGTTAAACCCTTCGTTTTTAAGATGTCGGACCTCCGGCTAAGGCTGAGACTGTAATTTTGTTCTTATTTTGATTACTATGTAAATATATATATATAAAGTACAGGCTGTAAAGCCTCACTATGTGGATTTTGTCTACGGCCGTGAGTTAAATACTGAATTTAGACTCCAGTTGTTAACTTTGTTGTATTTTGGGATTAGTAGGGTTTTACCCTAACTTGACAGTATTTAATAATATTTACAGCTTATGTATTTATCTTTAAATTATAATGTGCTATTGCAAATTGTTTAAATGTTATTTATAATGTGAAGTAATTGGTTAAGCTCAGTAAGTTGAGCATGGTAATACTCCAATGGTTGTTTCTTATACGTTAATGTACTGGATTTTTACCCTGTAATTTTATTTAATCTTCAAATATACTAGGGTTACTGTACAGGGTTTTTATAATAACTTATTTTATTACAAATAATTATAAAGGGTTGTTATAATTTATTTTTAGCCTTCAGAGATATAAGGACTCCATGTTTTTACTGAATTATTTAAGTATCTGTTGATACAGTTTCGAGTACAGAGATTATATTTGTTTACTGTGTGCTATAATGGAATATAACATTCCTTAACTTCAAATTAATACTGTTCTTATAAGAACATATTTATTACCCTTATTCTTTGTTTATTTATAATCATAAAATAATTAGTATTATATTACTGTGTTTTTATTGTACTATATACTTTACAGAAGTGTTCTCTATATTTTATATTGTCTTGATTATGTACAGGTCAATATTTAAAAAATAAAAGTAAAAGAATTACGTACTGCATTTGTTGACAGCTTAAAAGTATAGGTTGGAAATTGTAGAATTTGTTTATGCTTAACCAAATAGAACCAAATAAATGAATAACATGAATTACTATCCGTAAGTAAATCTGAAATTCAATAGGTTTTCTGTAGAAGTAAGTCAATATTCTAGCTATTCTTTCTTTCAATTTGATTTATTAAACCTGCAATAGTTAAGTAACCTAAACTAGAAAGAAGTAAACTGTAGAGCTGTAAAGCATCTCTAATATCTTAACCCTACTCTAGTTTAACTATTTTACTCTTTTCTTAAACTCAAATAAGAAATGATATTTCTGAAGGTAAATACTGTATTCAGAACTGTTTTATCTACCCACACATGTTACTGTCAGTAAATAGTATAGCTTCTTTCTCTGTATCTAGTAAATTGATAATCTCTGTCCAGGTTTAACACTACTCCTGGTAAAAAGATATTTCTTCTAATAACAAAAAATAAAAGAAAATAATCTATAATTCCATTAACATTCTATTCTGTATTTTCATCATACTATCTTTATTTATAATTTCACCCCTGTGCTGGGGTACGGTCTGGATCACTCCAGATGAGGAAAAACACAGGTGGGGTTTTAATTCTCATCAAAAAGATTCTGTTACAAAACAAACTAAGAACAACTTCATTACTAAACCATCTAAATCCTTACATCATAAGCTACAAACATAACATTCAATCATACACAGATATTAAAACAAAGATTATTAGATGGCAGAACCTGTTCTTGAGCTTGGACGACAACAGCAATGGGAGCCCATTCCTCCCTACCAACTCCTAGAGAGCACTCAAACAGTGACTCCTCAGGACCCCCGAGCTTACTTTGGTCTCCCTGACTGGAACTAGGTGCAACAATAATCAAGTACCAGTCTTCAGACTCAATACAAACCCTGAACTTATCAGTAAGTTCTCTCATCTAGCAAGCTCTATCAGACCAAGTTACTGCAGATTATCTCTCAAACACTTTCCTTGCAGTTTTCCCTTTTCCCCAATGTCTTCCTTCAAGAGCATTCCTCCTGAATGATTCTTCTCCTGGAAAATATCTGAGCAACCTCAGCTCTATTCATTGGGTACTTTTAAAAGATTGCCTAGGTCTTTTGGGCTAGTTGTCATTTATTGAGCCACCTGCTCTGATCCCACTTTCTTGGGGGATCATGACCCCAAATGTAGGGAAGTTGCCACCTGCAACATAGGAAGTGTTTGAGGATGTTGCCACTTGTATTTTGCTCTCCACCTAGTTCCTCCACCAGTTTGACCAGTAACACTCTTATTAACAGCTCTCCCATGCTGTTGTCTCCACTTTTTATTTATTAAAAATAAAATATTCAGAATTACATTCCACTTCTTTTGACTCTGCTGAGTCATCAGTTCCTACTTAGCATTAAATTTAACATGATGTCTTAGGAAATCTAATTAAAACATTTAACATTATTTTACAAAATTGGGGTATGTGACATACACACCCCCTTAAAATGTAACATCGTCCTCGATATTACTTATTCTTCATCCTCTTACTTTCGGTATGCCTCCCATATCTTACTTTCCAGTTCCCAGGTAGCCTCTTCAGGACTAAGGTGCTTCCATTGCACCTTCACCTGTCCAATGGTGCGGTTCCGCAGAGTAATTTCTCTCCTCCCAAGGATACAGTCTGGTTCCACCATAATTTCTCCTTCTGGTTCCACCTGTACAACATTCCAATCAACCACATGAGTAGCATCATGAACATACTTTTTCAAAATAGAGATATGAAAAACATTATGTACTTTCAAGTTAGGTGGTAATGCTAACTGGTATGCAACTTGACCAATTCTAGATAAAATTTCGAATGGACCACAGTAACGTGGTACTAGCTTTGCATAACTCCCCAGTCTTAGGGAGATTTTCTTTGGCCTTACCTTTATAAATACATGCTCACCTACCTGGAACTCCTTGGGAATTCTTTTCGAATCTACTTGGCTCTTTTGTCGATCCTGTGCCACCTTCAAATTTTCCTGCACTTGTTTCACAATTTCCTCCATTTCCTTCAACAATTCTAGTCCTAATACCAATCTATCCACTAGATTATTCCAGGAGATAGGAGTGTTGCATTTACGTCCATACAAAATTTCAAATGGACTAAATTTAGCTAATGATTGATAGTTATTATTATATGCAAACTCTGCTAGATGTAAGTAGTCTTCCCACTTACCTGGCTGATCTTTAACATACATCCTTAATAAATCCTCCAGCACCTGATTCACTCTTTCAATCTGTCCATCTGTTTGAGGATGGAAGGAGGTGCTGAAATTCAATGTTGTATTTAATCCCTTAAACAAGGACTTCCAAAATTTTCCTGTGAATTTAGGATCCCTGTCTGAAATTATAACTTTCGGTACTCCATGTAACCGAAAAATATGCTTTAAGAATATGTCAGCTATATTGGTAGCCTTATAAGTAGTTTTAACAGGAATGAAATGTGCTGCCTTGCTTAACTTGTCAACCACCACCATAATAGAGTCATTTTGATTCTGATTTCTGGGTAATCCAGTAATAAAATCTAAGCTAATCACTTCCCATTTCCAGCAAGGAATAAGTAAAGGTTGTAACAAACTAGTTGGATGTTGGTGTTCGGTTTTCACTTATTGACAGTCCAAACATCTAGAAATGTATTTAGCTACCTCAGATTTCATATTAGGCCAAAAATATTCTTTTCTCAGCATGGTTACAGTCTTTTGGTAACCTAGATGTCCTGAGTAAGGTGTTTTATGGAATTCATCCATAATTAACAACTTAAACTTAGGCACATTAGGCACATACAGTTTATCTTTAAATAATAAAAATCCATTTTCATTTAAACTATAACCTTTTATTAAGCTTTCTGTAGGTTTTTCCTTAGCTGTGATTTGCAATTTCTGATAATGTTCATCTTGTTTTACCCCTTCTTTAAGCTGTTCATTTAAATCAGAAACATAAGTGTTGATTGCTGCTGTAAAGTTCAATCTTGCGTTTCTGCTTAGTGCATTAGCCACCTTATTTTCCTTACCCTTTATGTGCTGGATTTCAAAATCGTATTCACTCAAAAAGGCTAACCACCTTGCTTGTCTAGCGTTTAAATTAGGCTGATCTAAAAGATATTTCAGTCCTTTATTATCAGTCATTAAAATAAATTTCCTACCTATTAAATGATGTCGCCACATTTTTAAGGCATGTATAACAGCCACAAGTTCTAGATCATAGGTTGCATAATTCTTTTCGTGAATTTTTAGCTTCCTAGACTCATAGGCAATGACATGTTCGTCTTGAGTTAGAACACCGCCTAAGCCATCATTACAGGCATCTGTGCATACCATGAAATCCTTATTAGGATCTGCTATTCTTAGAATAGGTGCACTTGTCAATAAGGTTTTTAATTTCTTAAAACTTTCTTCACATTTTAAGTTCCAATTAAATTTCTTGCCTTTCTTTTGCAAGGAAGTGATCGGATTTTCTATTTTTGAAAAGCCTTCAATTAACCTCCGGTAATAACCTGCAATTCCCATGAATGACCTGACATCCGTGACATCTTTTGGAACCGCCAATCTTCGATTGCCCGAATATTTTGAGGATCAACTGAAATCCCTTCCTTAGTCACTACGTGACCTAAGTACTGGATTTAATCCTTAAATAAGTCACACTTGCTAAACTTTGCGAAGAGTTGTTGTTCTCGCAACTCTTATAAGACTATCTTTAGGTGTTCTTTATGTTCTTCTTCCATTTTAGAGTAAATTAAGATGTCGTCGATAAGCACGACAACAAATTTATCTAAGTATTTATGCATTATATTATTCATTAAGCACACACTAGTACAAGTGATCAATTTTGCCACGGCAAAACGTGGCAATATCCACGGAAAAGCATGGATATTGCCACGGAAAAGCGTTTTTTTTCTTGTGGCAGTCATTTCGTCGCAATAGCGACGACCCGTTAGTTGCGTGGAAACAGCGACGGGAATACGTCGCAATTGCGACGGGCCTTCCTAGAATGAAAAAAGCCCAACCCGTCGCTATATCGACGGAAAGATGTCGCAAGGTTCCACGGAAATTCGTCGATATAGCGACGGCAAGACTAGGCAAGGTTCCACGGCCGGTCGTCGATATAGCGGCGGCTAGACGTCGCAAGGTTCCACGGACGGCCGTCGATATAGCGACGGCAAGACTAGGCAATGTTCCACGGTAGGCCGTCGATATAGAGACGACGAGGCGTCGCAAGGTTCCACGGACGGCCGTCGATATAGCCACGGATAGACGTCGCAAGTTTCCATGGCTAGTCGTCGATATAGCGACGGTAGCTGTAGTTTTAAAAAAAAAAATATGGTATAATAATTTGAAATATAGATACAATACAAATTAAGAGGTCAATTTGGAAGTCTTTTCGTAGTTTAAAACTCTAAAATTATGCTTCTGTGACTAGGTCCATATATTTTCTTTCTTCAACAAATAGAAGAAACAAATGTCCATATATTTTGTTCAAAACTCACAATAATCCAATAATTTTCTAAACAGTTTCTAAATGGCGGCATGTATTGATACAATTGTACCACAAAGTTCTCGATCGATACACCATAGAACAAGGTCAAGGAATCCCAATTCATCACATTACGAGGGAGAAAAAAATCCCAACTCATTATATTACACTCAGAGCATGGGCAGAAAATCTGCTATAACAGCTACAATAACTGAAATATCGTGTAACATTGGGAAGAGAGTCACGACCGCCGATAGAAGACATGCGCTAGATTGGAATGTCAATAAAAATGGGCCATATTGCACAAATATGTCCCATTATGAAACATTTCTACAACTGAGTTCTCAAGCATGTCGAGAGACACCGAACAGGAAGAGGAAGCATGCCATTCCTTGAAGAGGATGCTGAGGATAAAACATTTGTCATCTCATCCATTTCTTTGCAGCTACGGTGAAGAAGATATTCTGATAAATCTAGACACACATACACTTTGTATAGAAGTAGGGACTAAAGAGTTCTGCAGTGTTGATGTTATATACTCATCAATATGCTCTCCAATCTGATAGTAATGCACCTCTGGTATCATCTTCTCTCTCACCTGAAGGAAGACCAGAAAAAACCTCTGAAATTTCAAAGACCATGTTAGAGAAAATGAAGACCGTAGTACACGCCACACAAAGCCAGAGGTAAAAAAGATGCCAACTCACTCAATTCATTGCAGCAGGGTAAGGGAGATATTTTGATATATCTACCAGTAAGCCTTGCTAACAAGTAGGAGGAAGTAGAAGTAGTCCTGCAGTGTTCATGTTATTTTTCCTCATCGTATGCTCTGCGAT
>LPNX011039553.1:0-45733 GCA_001517045.1 Pseudotsuga menziesii
AGGTAACTTTTAATGTCATCGTACTGTCTTAACTTCTCTCTCGGGCGTTGTAAGTGAATACTTGATCCCGACGCTCCATCTATACCCTACTTTGGCTCCACGACATTGGATGACATTTATGCGGTCTGTACAAGATTTGAAAGTGCATCCCATTATGTTGTCGCGAAATCGATTCTCTGTTCACTGTGTTGGTTTTTTTTTGTTGATTAGGGTTTTAGGACCTCCTTGACGAGGGTTATTCTCTCTTGAGGTTTAAGAGCTCTTGTGGATACCAGTTTGCTTCTCTGGATTATGTAGCTGGCATTTCTCCTTCGATCTTTGCAATGTGCCAGTTTTCGGGAAGCATACGCTACCTATTCAAGCTCTACGATGTGGAATTTGTGGTTTTGTTTTGAAGTCTATCAGTGAGAATTAAACTTCAACCAACCACTGTAACTTCACTTCTGCATATTATTAAAGTTTTCTATTTAGATTTCATTGAAAATATTGAGTTTTAGTGAATATACTATATAGTTAGAAGAGAAAGGAGTCTCTAAAAGTATATTCTAGCCAATAAAACTGTAGATGTACATAGTTTTGCAATTTTATCATAGAGTTAAAATTGATTATGGTGATTCAAATTCAGATGTTATTTTATTTGCTTAGTGTAGGTGTCACACATGTAGATTGTGTATTCAACACAAAGCCCTACACACATGAGACAATTTTGACTAGCATATTGTCATCTTTAAAATTTTACAATATACATTAATGATAATTTATTTAGTTGACATTTTTACACTGAAAGTATGCGACAAAAATTATGAAAGTTTTGTTGCAAACGAGTGTAATGATGATGTAAATGCAACATAACTACTTATTAACCGTTGTGTTTTGTTACATAAAAGGATTGTCTCTATGAAGCTACAATATAAAATTGATGCAAAGACCATGAAGACCCAGACAATACATGTGTGCACCTCATAGTTTTCATTGTTGTAAAACACAACTATGATTGGAAACTTAAACAAAACCAGGGAATGCACGCCAAGAAAAAATGGCATGTATGATGCCAAACTAAAATGCTAGATCATATATCATATTAGGTTAGACAAGGATTTATACGATATCGTTGTTCCAATACTATCGCAAAACAAGTGGCTAGCACATACAAGAATGGAATTATTGTAATAACTAAAGCTAAGAACCTCACAATCTCCTCCATCCTTGACTCGATAATGATAATCTCCCTCACCAAGAATATGCAAATTTCATAAATAATCATCCAAAAGGAACAAGTTGAAGATTATGGAATATTTCCTATATTGATGAACCCCATCCGTTAAATGGGGGAAGACGCCTTAAAATGGAGATCCTCAATTGAATAAAAAGCATGGTTACTATTGAGATTAAATGGCTATCTTGAATGTGATGCTCAAACCCTTACTATATTTCTATTTTTGTGATTATGTTTATGAGCCATATCGTTGTTTATACATCCTTAAAGCCTTATGTTTTAGAACTTTCTTTACTCGGTCCATTTGAGAAAAGCACTAGGGCGCCATGATGTGGTAGTTTGGTTTGTGAAAGCCTTCATCAAAATAACCATTTCCATTTTTGTATTGAATGTTGTACATCTATTTTATATAATTATTTTGGGTGGTCAATAAATTTATAAGAAAAAATTAAAAGAAAATTATATTAATTGTTATGTTGTGATCTTGTTTAGTTTGCATTTATATGTTGAAATCGTCGACAAAATGCTTTAGTGAGAATTGGTCGTCGTAATCACTAAGTCACTTATCATAAATGTGGTTTTGTTTGAACATGTCATATTATGCTTCTAAAATTGATTTTGGGTTTGTTGTTTTTATTGTGTTAAGATGGACTCTACAGCTCAGTATGGGGAGATCTTGTAACACTACGTAATGTTTTGTAAAACTATTTTTATTAATAATTTTTTTTAAATTATAGGTCCAAATAAATGTAGGCCAGAAAAACAATCTAATATGGGGGAGATGTTGTAATCTTCCTACGTAACCAAATAATAAAAAAGTAAAAATTTAATTATCCACAAAAAAAATGTCATTCAAAAAAAAAAAAAACCAATAAGCTAGAGATGTTGTAATGTTCCTATCTAACAAAATAATAAAAAAGTAAAAATTTAATTATCCACAAAAAAATGTGGTTCCCAAAAACAAAAACAATACGGTGGAGATGTTGTAATGTTCCTATCTAACAAAATAATAAAAAATAATAAAATGAATTATCCGCAAAAAAATGTTGGCTTTGCACATGGTTTTAAAACCATGTGCAAGGCCTTCTAAACAATCCATGGTTTTAATGTACATGGTTTAGGAGGGCCTTGCACGTAGTTTTAAAACCATGTGCAAGGCCTCCTAAAAAACCCATGGTTTTATTGTAGATGGTTTAGGAGCGTCTTGCTGTAATGTTCATTCCTAACAAAATAAAAAATATTATATATCGGCCATAAATAATATTAAATATTAATAATAAAAATACTATATATAAAAAAGATGTCTCTTTTGGTTTGAATCAAATCAATGGTTATATATAGGACACACCAAAGTTGATAGTTCATTGAGTGCAATACCTAACAAAAGGTTTGCACCTCCCTCTAATGCTTAATAAAGCCTAGGATTTGGATCTAGGCTGGTGTATAAAGAATAAAGGACATGCTTTAGCTAAAATTGATTATTGTGCTAGTTAAGTTTGTTCTCGGAAACACTAGAGCTTTCCGATGGCTTTTAAATTCCTTTTTTTAATCTATCCACTTCAACTTGGAATAAGTTGTTTTCATGGTAATTTCAACTTGTCGATGTTACAATGTAGGGTGTTTTCTTCTTACATATCACAGGGATAGGAAATATCATATCATGTCTATTCATATTGAGATTTTCAATACTCATAGAAACCTAAAAAATATATTGTTCCATATTAAGGGGTCAAGGTTTTTTTTAATTTGAAATAGCAATATAAATATTGGGGGTTGTTTTATTTGGGTGGGATGAGGAATAACCTCCGAATTGTGGGATGGATTCATACCTGCAAATCAATGGCTTAATTCATACCTCTAAAACTTGGATTGGATTCATATCACTCCTATATTTTGCTAAGGAATAACCTCCAAATAGCGTGATAGATTCATATCTCCAAATCACAAGATGAATTCATGTCATTTGTGATTGTTGCTAAGGAATAACCTCCAAATTGTGGGCTGGATTTATACCTCCAAATCATGGATTGGATTCATTTTAGTCTTAGTTTGTTCAGTGCTCAAGTATTATCACTTAGCCAAGTTTGTGTTATTAGATAAAGATCAAAGACGAGTTCAACTCAAAATGTAGTAGTTCATACATGTTTTTGTGTTAGAACGAACACTAGAACTAGTTTTCCTTCCTTTTCATGTTGAGTTATGACATGTCTCTTGACTTCATCATTGCCCACATTTGAGCTTTAAAAGTTCGAAATATGATATAAAGGGGATGTTAAAAATGGGTTGGTAAAATAGATACCTACAATATATGATGAAACTAGGGGTTTTCTTAATTGGAAAAGTATATTTAGAAAGGGGTTCAACAATTCAATTTTAAGAAGCATTTTCCAATATTTGATGAAAATAAAGTTATTCTTTAATATCTTTTGAATAATATTACTATGTAACCAGTTCATTAAGTAAACTCACATAGTACAAAAAATATGATACATTACAAAACTAACTCTTAATTTTGGGTATTACATCCTTGTTATTGGCACTATTACATCCCTTAACTTTTTATGTATCCCATATGTTGTGTTCTCAAGTCTCATAACACAATGCTACAACGCATGATAAGTACCTACGAATTCGGATGACATTTCCATGACACAATGGGAACTCATCTAGATGGTAGACGAGTGACGAAGACCTACCAAATCGGACAAGACTCTCTTTGTTTAAGCTGCATGACTTTCCATTGATTTTTTAAAGGCTAAGATAGGGTAAAAGATCAGATCAGATACTCTCCGAAAGATCAGATAGGCTAAAAGATCAGATAGGATTTCAGCCACGAGAATCCAATATCCCATTGTTTGATACGCATGTGAACTTCAAGCTTGCTGCATGTGCCATTACAGTCAAAGTCAAGTAAACAACGCGCGCACAATGATGTCGAGGGTATAGAATTTAGTTTGTCGTTTTCTAGAAGGAGTAAATGGTGTCCATGTTATTAGTCTTCGAATCGGAGTCATCAAACTATAAGCGGCTGATAGTTTGAAAGTTCAACCCAAAGGACTGTTGAATGGCTGGTCAAAGAGAACCTATTAAAAAAAATGTAATCAATGATGTATTCCATTTTAAAGTTCAATCTGCAATCTCAACGTTCAAAAATAAAATGATCCCCACAATCTTTTCACGCGTATAGTATCTCTAATTTCAAGACTAAAGTGCCCGGTAAAAGCTTTTGACGCGTCTAAGAGCTGGACTGCATTTTCATTTATGTATATGTTCACAGCTTTCGTGTGGTAAAGCTTCTTCAATGTAAATTGGTATTACACTTTTATAACTTCAGTTTTTCTTAAAGTTTGAAGTGTTAGTTCAATGGTTAGCTCATATTTTTAATAGTTTAATTGGCTAACTTAAAAGTGTGATCTTACAATTATCTCTGATTTTTCGATTTCTTAAAAATTTCCATCAGATTTTGAGATTTCGCAATGGTATCTATCCATGTGTCATTCTTAGAAGGGGTTTCATGATGCAGAATACTTTTCCTGTGCACTTTGATGTTGCATTAAGGTATATTTAATGAAAATGATAATTTTGTTTTCAAATTAATTTCCTGATGTCGGATCCTCCGTCCATTATAGATCCGCGGTTTCCTGCTTTAATAATCCACCATCACTAACTTTACTTTTCTATAATGGTGACTTGTCATATAATCTAATGTTTGTGAACAGTAGATCAAGGATATTGACTTCGATACTTCTAAACTCTGTGAGCGGTCAACAGTCTTGTGATGTTTTTTTAAACAGATACAAGCTCTTTAATTGTCTGATGATAATTTCTCTATGCTAGCTAGAGTTTCCAACATAGGGCACTGTAGATTTCGAGAGCTTGTAAATCATGCCGCTAAAGACGGGAAATAAACGTGTGGATATCTGTATATCGGGATCTATCCGACGCTTATTCAAGTGTCCTATATCTTTGCAAGTGATGAAAGACCCAGTAACCCTATCCACAGGAATGAGCTATGATCGAGCTTCCATAGAAAAGTGGTTGGAGGATGTAAATAACGTATGTCCAGCGACTCTAGAGTTTCTTCACAGCAAAGAGCTCATCCCCAATCACATTCTTCACAGGCTGATACAGGAATCGTGCATTCTGGACAGCTCTAATGGCGTCATCGGAATAGCTACACCAAACCCCACGCCAGAGCCGAGTAGTGTGCAGCAAATGATTCAGGATATTCACCATGCAACTACAGATAAACTTGAAGATTTAAAGACCCTCAGAATTCTAGCCAATGTCAGCGTGAGGAAAGGACATTTTTTTTGAATCCGAGGGAGTTTTTCCTGTTCTTATCCATGTCTTGGATTCAGAGGCTCCAGTGAATTCTCTAATGGATGCAGATCGTGAAGCTGTAGAAGAAGCAATCCGTGCCATTTCAATGTTCTTTGTGGACGATATATCTAACAAAAGAGATCTCTTGACGCCTTCTTTAATGACAATGCTCGAATGGGCATTCTTAAAGTGCACTCTGGAGGCCAGAATGAACGCAACATCTATTGTGGAAAAATTGGCGAACGATAGAAATTCTGCCAAAGAAATTACAACGAGAGAAGGAATCATAGACGGACTGCTTAAACTGTTTGATGAAAGTATATATTCTTCGGCCATTAAGGCCAGCCTGAAGGCATTATTTCTTCTATGTTAATTTACTAAAAATAAAGTGAAGAAAGTCAAAGCAGGTGTAATTCCTCGTTTGATTGAGCTTCTTCCTGGTGCAGATACATCCATGGCTGAGCAATCGTTAGTGATTTTGGAGGCATTTCACCATTTCAGAAGGCCGGTTTGCCATACTGGGCCGTGCCCTAGAGATACCGAGTATTGTTAAAATCTTGCTGGCCGTGTCTGATCCTGGAACTAATTATGCAGTTGTGATTCTATTGAAAATCTGCTCCAATTCTCCTGGAGAAGGGCTAGTGATAGAATCTGTACGGATGGGCAGCGTTGAGAGACTGTTTTTTTGTTGCAGATGGACTGTTCGCCAAGGATGAAGCAGAAAGAAAATGAGCTGATTAGGTTCATTTCTCCCATGCGACATAAGGCCTCATGCAATCATTTTAGTCTCAAGCTATAGCTACTCTTTCAATACTTTATTTTCTACCATAGTTAATTTCTTAAAGCGATATTCCTGAATGTGTTTGTAGAGGAGTTGTTTCAAGGTTTATTGACATGAAGTATAATAATATCCCTTAAATAATTTTAAAGGCCAGTTTGAGAGGAGTTGTTTGAAGGTTTATTGATATTAGATAGAACAATATCCCTTAAAAGACATTTTAAGGAGAGTTTGTGATGTGTTTTTAGAGTTGTTTGAAGGTTTATTGATATGAAATAGTAATGATATAGTAATATGAGGGAATTTTTAATTTTTTCCCTGCCCTGGATTTTATATCTGATATTTAAAAATATTAAAAATATATATATTTCAATATTTAAAAAATAATAATAGTTTAATATTTTGATATATATATATATAGTGTATCAATTTTTTTTAACATTGTGATATTGTCATGGCATACTCAAACCCTTAAAAAAATTGAGCTTGACCTAACTATGTGTATATGTTCATTTCTTCGTTATAATTGATTTGTAAAGTTGTTTTCAACTAACCTTTTCACCAAGCCATTTTTATGTGGCATTCACGTCTTTTAATAAGGTATTATGACTCCACATTTCTAGAGTATACCTTAATACCCTAACCAACTAATTTTTTTAAGAAGTAATGGAAATTCATATTCATAATAACAAAAGAAAAGTACAGAGCAACAAAAACTTGTTATAGGGGCCTTAAACTAACAGACCACCTGCTCAATTTGTCAAAAATACAAGAGTTGGGGTTTTCATAGAAATATAAACATCTTCTCTTTCTGTAGCTAAAAAATTCAACATACATATTACAACTTAAAACTGACTATAGACAAACTTGAAAATTACACATTTCAATATCAAAGAAACCCAAAAGAACTGAGAGTCATGGAACTAGAGATGATAATGGAACGTCTATGGTGTTGCATCTCGTGCAAGGAAATATGGTGTCTCATCAAGGATTGGAAAGGGTGCATCATCCTCCACTGGGTGTTGAGGCTTCCTCTCTTGTATCGACAGAGTAACAATGACCTCGATTTGATTATCACTACCATGCTTAAGAGGCGTAGGGCTTCTCACAATTCCTCTATGTTCATGCAACAGACCTGGAGGATTTACGCAACTGCTGATGACTCACCACCTTTCTCACACTGGTCCTTCTCTCCTTTATCATCCACATTTCATGTGTTGGGAAACATGGAATAATGCCTCACGTTAGAATTGGCTTCAAGGGATTTGAGTTGTGTATCTGTCTGGGTGATACAGGTGCACATACATTGGGCCACCTCCCTGACACCTTTCCATTTTAATTTTCATATCCTCCATCAACAGTCCTAGTATATTATTAATCATCGAGTGATGATTAATTCTTCCACCACTTTTTCCAGATACAAGATGGTCTGAGACCGCTTTGGACTCCCACTCATCAATAAAAAAATATGAACGCCATGGAAACCTACTCTACAAAACCAACAGTTTTCCTGATGGTGGCCTTACAATGACCTCCTCCTCTTCCTGTGCTGCCTCTATGCAGGGTACCACATTGTCGAGGGACCTTTTCCTTTCATTTTGTATGCACGATCAAAGAGGAATTAACACAGAGCAGATACAAAAAAATGAAAATGTTGATAGGGTGGAGGCTAGCAAGTCTCATAGTTTGAAGTGCCCCCATCATGGAGGTGTGTGTTAGCATGTAGAATATTTAATTCAATGATGCTATGGTGGTGGATGGAAATGACCCACCAACTGCTTGCATGGTTGGAAATCATTTTACCATCCTCTTAATTCAATTCAACCATGTCATCGGTCACCTCGCTTCTCGCATCATCTCCATGTGGTTTGTGAACCAAGTGTCCCTTGCGGATGGAGGATGCTAACTAAATATTTTTATCTAATAAGGGGAACAAGATTTTTCTCTCTATAATTTTTTTTTCCCAATCTTGGGCACAATATGTTTCTCTCTATGTTTCGTGATCTTGGTAATTCAATTTATTTTTTCTTTACTCTAATATGAAGAAGTCACCTAAAAACTTTTCATAAAGTGATAGTCTTTATGTCATATAAAATATTTAAGTAAATGTAGGAAAGAGGGAAATGTTTCATAATATGTTTGTATCAATTCAAGACATGGTAAATATACATTTGGAGAAACTCAAGATGAGATTACATGAAATATAAAAACAAAACATGGAAAAGAAATGATTACAGAGTTACAAGAAAAGCTAAATAATAATTTGGGCCTAAATTTTTTTGAAGGTAAATTAGATATCATACACATTAAAGAGGAAATAAATAAACTTATAGAGATATACCACAAGCATAAAAAAAATTCCCTAACCTTACCAAGAGGAGACACTATTACTAGTGAATAAAAAGCTATAAGAAAGATTACAAATTACAAAACTTCTAATTTATTAATTCATTGAGACTAAAGGGTAGGAAAATTAATTAAGCAAAAAAAAATAAGTTAATTCATGTTAAGGTAACCCATAATGACATAAATATGAAATAAACATTAAAATACCAAGTCCAAAGGGGTCATCATATTTATAAAGGAAGATGTCTTAATGGGAAAGTAAGTTGAATTAACAAAATAAATTTAAAATATAAAAGAATCTAGAAAGGTGGAAAAATGAGGAATCATTTGAACTATAATGCTATTATAAAGACAGGGATAAAAAAATATAACAATGAATAGGAATTTGGAACACATCAAATCATCTCTTGGAACTCTTGTAGCTTCCATGGAGCAAACTTCCCATGTCAAGGTGGATCCCTAATAAAGGAGATATTATATTGTTTGTTGATACTTGGGAGCATGAATAATCTATGGTCCCTAACATATAAACATTTGTCTATTTATGGTATAAGAGTTCATAGCATAGAGGAATCATAGATTTAGCTTGTTAGATAAGGAAGAACAATTTTCCTCATATTAGGCTTTAGAAGAAAGATCCTTTCAATTAATATATGTGGATGGAGATTTCATATATCAATTGTAAGAACATATATATAAATTATTTTGCACCTATTAATTTAATATTTTATACAAATCACAACAATTTAGATAAAATTGTCCACACAATAACTTAATATTTGATATTACAACCTAGGAAATGAAGATAATATTGTAATATCCTAAATTTTGACCTAACACTAATGAGAATTAGTCCCATTGCATGTGATGTTGCTTAGATGTTTATATTTTCTATATTTGGCATAAGGCCCAACTGCACATGAGTATGATGATTGTCTAATATATTGGGTGTAAGCCAATGCATATGTTTTATTTAGCATGTGTGAAATTGTATGTATTGGGCATGGACCCTGAAGCACATGAGTATTTTATGTTTGTGTTGAGCACGAGATCTCGATCACATGAGTGATTTGATGTTTGTGTTAAGCGTGAGCTCTGGATCACATGATTGATTTGATGTTTGTGTTGATCGCGAGCTCTGGAGAAGATGATTGACTTAATGTTTGTGATGAGCACAAGCTCTGAAGCACATAAGTTTTTGATGTTTGTGTTGAGTGCCACCTTTGGAGCACATGAGTTATGAAATGTTTGTTTTGAGCATAAGCTCTGAAGGATATGAAATATAAGAATTGGAAGTGTTGGGCATAAGCCCTGCAGCATTCGAAATTGATGTTGAGCATAAGATCTGGAGCATTTGAGCGTTGGCCATTATATCCCTCGGTATATTATACAAGCACATCCTAGCATTAGTGTTGAGCGAGAGTCTCTAGAATTACACTAAATGTAACTCCCAGTTTTTGAGTGTGGGCTCTGAATAATGCTAGGAGTTACTGAAAATTAATTATGTTGACTGAAAACGACTGTGATTAAAAATCGACCTCATCTTACTTATTTTTAAGTTGATTAAATGAAATCTCAAATTTTTGTTTCACAGCAAGCACTGAATAAATTTCACGATATACAAGAAAATACAACATGCAAGGATGTTTAGAGCTTCCTAACTTAGTTGACCAACCCTACCTGAAGGCATTAATAAAACAAACGATTATAAGGTAATGAAAGTACCACATGATTGGGATCATGCTATATGATACCTAAAGTAAATGTTAACAATGATATATGTATATATATAGTTTATATATGTTATGAATAAAAGAGTAAACATATGTATTAATTATAAAGAAATAATACTAACTATAAATAATAAATAAATAACCTATGTATTAATATTTACTAATATAATTAAATAAATATTTAATACCTAAAAGAGTCAAAATAAGAACTAGTCAAAGAGTTCCTAAGTTAACTTAAATAAATATTAATTTCCCATAAATCAAGTAAAAAATTATTTAAGGAAAATAAATGATTCTCGATCTAACTAAAATTTAACTTTCACTTTTCAAAAAATATTTTCTATGAAGACCCAAGCCAAAGGAATGCTTGGGGATCCCCATTCTATTCTATTTGATCATTATTTTTCTAAGAATTTTGGAGAGCATTCCAAAAGAAAAAATAATCTCGTTCAGAAAGTGGATTCTAGATAGGAGAATCCTTACCCTTAGGAGTTCTAGACTCTGCTTGCATGTTGGAACCAACTCAGGGGGTTCCAGATTGAAACTAGGAATGGTTCCAGGTCATGGTTGGGTGGAATGTGGTAGTTCCCAAGTTATCGGTTGACAAATATGCAAGGTCATAATTGTCTATGTCCTTATTAATTTTTTGTGTTTGAGTGTGCAGGGTTCTAGCCATTAATAAACTACAAATTGTAGGTATGAGGTTCTTACCTTCTATAATTAATTTCTTACAAATTTCATTAAGTAGGGTTTATAATATTGATTTGAAATATGCACATTGAATGGATGCTTCAGCTAGGTTTTCATTTGTTTATAGAATCTTAGTATGAACTATGTCTACATAAACCCTAGGGATATATTTTATGTTACATGTTGATTTATTTGCTTAAAAATTATTTACTACATAGAAATTTATAGTTTATATTCTCTTAGTATTGATTTAAATGTTCAAATTAGTATATCTTAGATTTTAAACCCTACCTATTAAAATAATGACCTACTAGGCTTTGCTCGAACATTAAATGTAAAGTAAACCAGAGATTTCATTAAAATAAACCATTTATAAATTATAAACATAAAGTACAGAGATCCAATCTATGAGCTCTTTAATTTAAAACCTTCTCCAAAACATTTTAAAATAACTAATAAACTACAACCTGGAAGAAACAAACTAACTAGAGATTGAATCTCTTAAACCATTAAAATCAAACTCTCAAACATAAATTGAAAACGCTGGCAGATTTCATATTTCCAGTAAAAATTCTTTTCTTTCCACAGTATAAATAACAATAAACATCATATCATAACACCAATCAAATATTTAAAATAAACACTATAATCCATGTTATGAAAACATATAACATTTATAAGAATTGTTAACCTATCCCAGCCATTGAATCCTGTCCAGGATTGGATGCGGGCATATATGTATTCATATCATAATCTACAAATAAAACGTTAACAACAAATTAAAGAGAATTTACCAATTGCATATTTAAAACTAGAAAGATAGAGTCATTCCCTATGCATCACGCTAGTGGAACCTGTGCAACTAAATCATAAACTCACTTTATCAAACAAACAAATCAATTATATCAAGAATCGAATCATGTGAAACACCCAAAAAAAAATACAAAACCACAAGTCAAATCCATCGATTCATTTCCCATCCGAGGAATTGAATCATGTAGGCTCCAGCCACAAAACAAAACACTACAATTCATACATTAAGGGCTTTACCTCTTAGGCTTCCTGAAAAGTTTTAAAAACAACCAAACTATAAACAATGATGACAGGAGCTACTCTCTTTTCCTTATAAATAAAATGCACCAATCACAATCTAAAAACATAAAATACTTTTGGTTGTGTATCCACGCTAAGAGCTGAGACAAGCTTCATGCTTACGTCTACAAGGTAAACCCAGCCACAATAATAATAAACTCATGCATCAAAATTTTTACCACATAATGCTACCATAAGTATAAACTAGACAGTAAAATCATCTAAAACGCATATTAAAATGAACCATGGGTTAGTTACCAAAAATAATTTCCATTAAGAGTTATTAAAACCAAATACACACTGTTGAAAATGATAAATTTATACAAAGAACCAAGCAAAGATCCTGACAGTCAAGCTTTTATCCCCAAAAATTTACATATGACAGAGCCCTGGAAAGACTACATAGTTACATCCTTGGATACAAGGAAACTATCAAAATTTGAACCAACGAAACAACTAAATGATGCATTTCCACACCCAAAGATCGAAACGTATGCTAAAAACACACAGTAGTGTAAGGGCCTTGCCAATTTCGCGGCTTACCTAAATAATGGTTGCGCATGAAACCTATGGAACCACTCTCAAGCCATGTATATAGTCATGCTATATCACTTGAACAAACAAATGTGAATTCCGTCAGGATTATGCATTCGAAAACGTTAACCAAACCAACATTAAAATGTGCCGACCAGCTTATCTAAGGAAGAGAGTGGGAAATCCTGTTGGTTTCACAACATGGGAGGAACAAATCACACTAGGGATCATGATACCACAAACCTCCACCATCAAAAGATCAAATGAAATGATAAAAAACCCTACCCATTGCTTGAGGCATTCTTCCCGTCCTTCCCAGGGAGCATTAAAGTCGCCACCCTGTCCACCACTGTCAACTAAATCAAAACCAATGTCACTATGGTTTTGGGTCACGACATTGCACCATAGTTGACCACCCACCATCGTATAAGTCTTAATTCCTCTAACTCAATGCTATTACAAAGTTTTGATGACATTTATATTATTCCATAAACATAAAACCCATTACCATATAGTTCAAAGCATATATATTATAAAGAATCTAAGGTTTAGAACCTTACCATATAGGTAATACAATTAATGGTATAAACATGCATAAATATAATCTCATAAAAACTATTACCATAGGACTTGGGTATAGTTTAAGCCTAGGATTTTAGTCCTCTTTTCACACATCTAGGAACATGAATAATGTAGTGTAGAAATAGAAGTGTGATTGAACCACAAATGATAATGGGGCTATCCTCGATCCCACATATTAAATTATTCCCTCGATGAATGGACATAATCCATTGAACATGGTTAAAATACCATTCTATATAATGTAATTGTAGGGCGCTCGCATGAAGTTGGTTCCACATTTTAGTGCCACTTAGAAATAGAAAACACATATCTGATCTGTAAATCTATAATGCATATGTGTTATTATGGCTAGCTTTAGAAAACCCGAGCCCAAAATCAAGGCTAAGATTAGTTAGCCAACATCACATGTGCAGAATATCGCAGTTGCATTTTTTAAGAGTTACAAATCCCAAGTGTGATATATCTCACTTGCGATTTGCAAAACCAAAAAAAAATAGAGGCCCTCGGCCTCAATTTCTCATTTCATATTCAAGGTCACAAGAACAGGAGTGCAAAAAAACACACTGTCGATTTGAGTTTGAGCGACAATGGAGGCGAATTTGGAAAGGACAATTCAAAAGTTGGATCCAATGGAAGGTAAGTGGTCATTTCCTTCAAAATTTCTTTCAATTTTTGTTTGTGTTTGTTAATTTTAAGGTTTTTGTTATTTTTAAAACGAATTTAATAAAAATTGTTGAATTAAATAAAACAATGAAATATTAAAGCAATTTTGAATTTGTTGTTTTAATATTAACGGAGAACACAAATGTTGAAGAAAATGTGCAAAATGATCCCACTAATAATCAAGAACCAAACACAAACTCAAATATGGACACAAACCCAAATACGAAGGGGGAACAAGACCAGAATTCAGAGATTCTGGCTTGTTTGGGTGCATTGAGGCGCCTTAGCTCATTGTTTAGAGGGGGGGGGGTGCATTTAAGAAAATAATTAGACAAGGATCTGGATACCATAACAAACACAATTGCCAATTCCTATGGAGCACTGTACAACATTAGCTCGTACATAGAATCCATGAGGCAATACTATTCCAATGGTTTGAGCTATAAAGATGTCAAAAAACTAAACATAACCAAAGACCAATTGTTTTCATTATTTTGGGACCCGAGCACTGGATTGGTTCCACCCACCAGTCGAGCACACATTTCCATAGAATGGTGGTGGAACCAAATGTGAAATCCAATTCGATGGATTGCTGGTAGATGGTCTTTAATGAAGACCCTCACGGAAATAGAGACATCCCATTCTATTTCTTGAGGAAGTTGTATGAAAAATTTATCTTCGAGAAACATGTGAACTATTTTGATAGTTTAGAGTTCCAAGGTGTGGGTCATGGGATGCCCCAAGATAGGAAAGGGGCTAGGACTAATCCTAATCGTGTGCCACACCCTCCACACACACCAAAACCACCTCGGGTATATCCTCCTATGGGTCACGTGATTGATGATACACAATAAGTCGTTATTCGAATTGCTAGATACATTGCTTCAACATGGGACTATTATCTATTGCAATGTAGGCCAAGGGATTGGCACTTCTGATGCTAGCCCATCGCACACTCAGGATCCACTTACTAGGTCTCCAAACCATACTAGAGCTACAAACCGCACTGGATACGCAGAGGGTTCATAGTGTCATGTTATTCCACACCCTTGCAGAGCGTGTGGAGGCATATGTTATGGGTCTGCATCAAAGTTCTGGGATGATGGATTACTTCGATATGTAAGTAAAACTCATTCTTTACATATTATATTTTGTTTTATATCACAATTTTCAATTGTTTCATAATTTATTTCTATTTAAGTATTTAACAATTTATGTGAAAAAATATACAGTCAGTGTCACATGACACCCCATATTTGCATCGTCCAATGGTTGATGTTGATAACATTGATGCAGTGGTCAATGCTCCATATGGTTTTGGTGCTTCATCATTAGCTATAAGAACTTTACTTTTTGATTTGTCATCATTATTTACATATTTATAGTAGAGATTGCAACATTCTATATGTCTTAATATGGATACAATATGTTCTATGTAGGGTGGGCAGGATGAGTTTGTGGAATCCAAACCAAGTCCCTCACATGTAGAGGAAGATTCCCAGAGACAGGTATTATTTTAATTATGCTTTTAATAATTCAACATGTATGCTTTTAATTATTAGAAACTGTCTAATTTTATCTTTATGTTTTGTTACGTAGTATGATATCTATGACAGGCGAATGACCATTTTGATTGGTGACCTGCCTCTCCCCCCCAGGTACATGTATCTTTTGTTTTCTTTGAAAAAATCATTTTTCGTCCATGTTGTATATGCCTCGTTTTATTTTCATTATCTAACATTGACATATGTTACTTTATGCAGTCATCTATTGAGGCACCACTGCTTAAAGAGCATCAAAATGATGTTGTTGGTGACCTGCCCCTCCGCCCCCCTAGGTACGTGTATGTCTCACTTTCTTTGAAAAATTATTTGTTCGTCCAAGTAGTATATGTCTTGTCTTGTTTGTATTTGTTGACATTGGCATATTTTTTTTATGGAGGCATCTAGTGATCCAATGGTTCTTGAAGAGCACCGAATCTAGGTTGTTGGTTACCCACCTCTCCCCCCCCCCCCAGGTACATGTATGTTTCACTTTCCTTTGAAAACATCATTTTCTGTCCATGTAGTATATGTCTTGTTTTATTTTTATTGTCTGAAATTGACATGTGTTACTTTATGTAGGCTTCTAGTGAGGCAACGGTTCTTGAAGAGCCCCAAATTGATGTTCTTGGTGACCCACCTCTGACCTCCCACCAGGTACATTTATTTCCCTCTTTCTTTTAATTATTCTTTTAATGATTCAACATGTAATTTTTTAATTATTTGAAATTGTCTAAGTGTATCCTTATGCTTTTGTATGTAGGAACGTATTTTTTATTATGCTATCCAACAAGCGGCCTTCTTCGCTAATGTATATGCCAATCCTTTTATCCTATTGTCAGTTGTTCCACCCATTGGTTGCAAACCTCTTCATGACCCCCAGGCTATATTTATATATTGCTTATCTTGCTTATATTGCTTCTTGTACATGCAAGTATATTTTTCCTTCTTGCCCCCATTGATATGCTGACATAGACATATATATTATTTTATGTAGCTTGATAGTGGGTGAGTGGTGCTTGAAGAGCACCCAATAGGGGTCGTCGCTCACCCAACTCTCCCCCCGCCTAAGGTACATGTATGTCTTGATTTCTTTGAAAAATCCATTGTCCCTCCATGTAGTATAGTTTTATTTGTACATGCAAGTATCTTTTTGGTGCACCCATTCATTTACTGACCTTGACATATATATTATTTTATGCAGCTTGATAGTGAGAAAGTGGTGCTTGAAGAGCACCCAATTGAGGTCCTTGCTAGTGAGGCACCATATTTACACCACGACCCACCATAAATTACTCATGGACAATAAGTAAAAATGTTATATTGGTTTGGAATTTGAACAAATGTATGTAGAATTTTTATAGGTTGGTAAACTAACTTACAAATTTTGGTTTTGCTGCAGTCTCTGCAAATGAGATATGTCCCTCTTGTTCAATGTTGGGGATCATCAGTAAGCAGCTGGAAAAGAAAGATAGACTTCTCAGAAGACATTGAGAGTGGAAATTAAAAGGGGGGATCAAATAGAATTAATGTATAGGGGGGATACATACATGTAACGTTTTTTTATATACACACAGATGTACAATTTGATCCACTATTTTGTATTATGGCCATGGCATGCCAATTTTTAAAACATTATATGTACATATAATATAATGCAAGGTTCAAATTTATATATATGGTTGCCTTGATTTTGGAACATGATATTTATTATATTCCTTTCAGATATGTTTACCTATGTCTTCCATTAAGTATGTGTTTAATTAAAACGATAATGTGTGGTTCACCTATGTGATATTATGATATTATAGACCTTATCATGACATATCCTACTGACTATTTGAAGATATCCAATATTTCAAGGAAGAATTTATGACTCATCCAACTAAGATCAAGCAACCATTAAGTACACCATGGGAGATAATCACTAGAAACCACATCATAAGTTGTTCAGGACATCCCACAAATATAATCAAAACTTCATACAATACCAAGACAAATGAATTTTATCTATGAAAATCAGAAAGATATATAACTTCAGAAATCCATCCTTAATGGAATTCCAAGATCGTGGTTCAATTAACAACCCACAGAGGGATATCATCAACTTTTTAACATCATAACCATAACATACACTACCTAAATTCCATACACTAACATCATAATATCATAACACTAACATCATAACATCATATCCATACCACTAACATCATAACATCATACATGTATTTCTACTTCTAAGTCATGCATGCAATGTGAACTTCCACTTGTGATCCATGTTCAACCCTAATCATTTTGTTTCATGTATGTGCATAGCCTAGGTATATGGCCTTTTGGTTTCTACTTTAATGATACTAACCAATCAAATGATCTAAACCTAAAGATTTCATGAAACCCTAGTTATATCATAACCATACCATACGCTACCTAAATTCCATCCACTAACATAATAACATCATAGCCATACCACTAACATGATAACATAATACCATAGCATACTAACCTCATAACCATACCATACACCATCCTAGACTACCCTAGAACCTTACCCTACCATCTTTAACTCAAACTACAAATTATGAGTTTAAATCATTTATTTACTGTTGATTTTTAAACAAAATATGAAGTTTTTTAAAATGATTATTGCTTATTATGAAGGTGCATTTATTGGACATAAAGAGTAAATCATATTTCCATCGAATATCATACATTGGTGCTTGAAACTTGCTACAAAACCCATACAAATCTGAACTCTATACTAATGATTTCAATTGACAATGGGATTAAATTGTTCACATAAGTATCTTAATTTTTCCCTATTCATTTTGTTTCATGTATGTGCATAGCCTAGGTATATGGCCTTTTGGTTTCTACTTAAATGATACTAACCAATCTAATTTGATCTTCAAACCTAAAGATGCCATAAAACCCTAGTTCCATCTCATAACTTCCCAACCCTAGTTATAGCATGCAATTTGTAGTTCATGAAACCCTAGTTGGTTTTCAATTTGTACATGTACATGTGTTTCTAGTTCCATCTCATAACTTGTAAAGAGGTCATAAAACCCTAGTTCCATCTCATAACTTGTAAATAGGTCATAAAACTAATCTAATGATATAAACCTAAATAGGTCATATAAACCTTATTCATGTACATGTGTTTCTACTTCTAAGTCATGCATGCATGTGAACTTCCACTTGTGATCCATGTTCAACCCTATTCATTTTGTTTCATAGCCTAGGTATATGGCCTTTTGGTTTCTAATTAAATGATACTAACCAATCTAATTTGATCTTCAAACCTAAATAGGTCATAAAACCCTAGTTCCATCTCACAATTTCTCAACCCTAGTTATAGCATGCAATTTTGTAGTTCATGAAACCTTGGTTGTTTTCAATTTGTAGATGTACATGTGTTTCTAGTTCCATCTCATAACTTTTAAAGAGGTCATAAAATGCTAGTTCCATGTCATAAGTTCTCAACCCTAGTTATAGCATGCAATTTGTAGTTCATGAAACCCCAGTTGGTTTTCAATTTGTACATGTACATGTGTTTCTAGTTCCATCTCATAACTTGTCTAGAGGTACTTAAACCCTAGTTCCATCTCATAACTTATAAACAGGTAAGAAAACCAATCTAATGATAGAAACCTAAAGAGGTCATATAAACCTTAGTTGGTTTTGCTTGTTATTCATGTACATGTGTTTCTACTTCTAGATCATGCATGCATGTGAACTTCCACTTCTGATCCATGTTCAAGCCTATTCAATTTTTTTCATGTATGTGCATAGACTAGGTATATGGACTTTTGGTTTCTACTTAAATGAAACTAACCAATATAATTTGATCTTCAAACCTAAAGAGGTCATAAAACCCTAGTTTGTAGTTCCATGTCTCAATTTGTGAACCCTAGTTTTATTATGTGGTTTGTTGGATTATAATTTAGTAAAAGAATAATATATCTTGTGATCTCTAGGACGATATGGGAACCCTACGAACACAGGCATGGTCGATGGTTTTTCAGAGTTGACCCACCAATGAAAGAGTTGCATTGAAGGAAACTGAGCAAAACCCTGGTTTACGAAATCAATGCACAATGAAGTCATTGGGCCATGAAAACAAAAGGGAGAGTGACACCTAGAGGTAATCACATCTGAGGAGACCAACGAAGTCAACGGTTCTTTGATCCGACCTCCGGTTTCTGAGTTATGTTGAGTTGAAAGTTGCATGAAAATGTCGTTCACAAACACTTGGTGACTTTCTGTTCGGGAGAGAAAAAACAAATGGAGTAGCAAAATTCCATGTCGTTGCCTCGTACAAGTCTGTATACAAAAGGTCGATATAGGAACCCTACCATGTAGTGTACCTCTTGTACCTAGATATCATTATATGTGACAAAGGTGGGAGAAATTTGTTTTTTCATTTGATGTTGCTACAAGAAGAATCAATGCTGTTAGTGGCATTATAGGGAAGTATGTCCAATGTTATTAACCGTGCAACACACATCATTTTCTCCAAGTATTTTGGTTATATATATCAGCATTAGTCAATAGTAATTAAAATCGACCATTTGTTCTTCCTACTATTTATGCTATTACATGATACACTGCAGGCGAGGGCCTTGGATCAGAACTTTCCACCCTTTACCCCACATGAGATCGTACATACATAGTAACCATTGTAAAAATAATTTTTCCTTTGTATCTAAAACATTCATGGAAAATGAATCATACCCCTTATGCCTGTAAAATACCACTTATATCTTGGTGCAATTATGAGTGAAAAATGGGTAAGATTTTGTTCCATTGTTACTACAAAATGAATCAACATGTTAGTGGCATATTTCTCATGGCATTTCAACGAAGCATGACCAATCAAATAAAAAAATACAAGCATTGTAAAACAATCAGTTGACAATTTTACTTGCATTCTCCCCTGCAGAAACCAACATTCAATTACTAATATTTTCTTTTTATAAACATAAGCCAAACATGCTTATTATGCCTCCTAGTATTCACATGATTTCGTAACCCCTCAATGGAGGAACACTTAGGTGTAGCAATTAACCCGTCGTCTGGTACATACTTTAATGCTCTTTAAACCATAATGAACTTCAATTACAATATGGATCTCTCTTAAGCAAAGTGATCTATTCGATGGTCTACCCATTGTTTATTCTTAATTTAATGAATCATATGAGATGCACTTTCATTCGTATATATATTTGCATGACATTTAATCCAGTTTTTCACAATTTCTTTCAGGTAACTTCCTCTAAATATTTAGTCATTACCACAAACACTTCATCATCATAATGCTACGAAAACGACCAAATGTGTGGACAAGAAAATATTGGGATGATATTAAAATTCTTTGAACTATCTTTTACATCACAATAATCCATTTGCAGTACGACATCACATGTACAAAATAATATGAGGGAAACAAACATTCACACATGAAAATATGAGACCGACACCAATGTACGTGGTTTGCCCAATCCGTGGGCTACGTCCACCAACCATTATATCATGTAATATTCATTCAACAAAAGAAAATTACATTCTGCAACAACCTTGTTGCTACATTCTCATGGAATATCTCAAAGCTACTAGTTAATGAGACTAGAACCTTAGGGTTCTGTGATTCATTGAATCCTACAAAAGAATCAATCACCTATTGCTTATGCACATAACCATAAATTAATGATTATATAAAAGTCTGAAACTTAAACAAGGATTTCTTTTCCTGTTCCTTTTCATCACTTGCTCACATAATCAATCAACCTCAGGGGGTGCACACTAAGGACCACCTTAACAAAAATATAAACTAAATACATATAGTAATAGGTTTTCATTCAATATAACTCATTCCCACTAAGGATCACCTTAACAAAAATCCATATAGTAAAAATTTTTCATTTAATATAACTCATTCCCACTAAGGATCGCCTTAACAAAAATATGAACTAAATCCATATAAGTAAAAGGTTTTCATTTAATATCACTAATTCCCACTAAGGATCACCTTAACAAAAATATGAACTAAATCCACATAAGTAAAAGGTTTCCATTTAATATAACTCATTCCTTGTGCTATTAAGGAGACATTTACCGAACCCTCGTGAGATACGTCCAACTCTACATCTATCAAGATACATTAGCGTTGGATGGTTATGTGAGCATGAAAATATCTGTAATTATTTCAAGTATATGTTTTCCTCAATCTCCACCTATTAAGATCTTTAAATCATGTAACTTATACTATAAATTCCTATATTCATCGGAGGCATAGAAAGGCGAAAAAGGAGGCGTGAGCAACTCAATTCATAAAATCCAAAAAAAAGTAAAGGGTAGTAACCTCTCCTTTGAGTCCAGGTTCAAAAATATAAATGCACACCTCATATAAAAATAACAATCCAAAACCTACGAACCTTAAGCTCGCCTACTAACATCTAGATCTAGGGCCGCAGGCATGGTATATGGACTTATACTAAGATAAGCATCTGGAAATGTGACAAGAGGCAATCCTGGTTCAGTGCTTCAATAACCATCCTCCGTTAATTTTTTGGGCTCAGGATCGGCCATAGTTTTAATACAACCACACAAGTCAAAAATTTACACGGCTTCCTATCTTGGATCCTTTCGGATCGACTACAAAATGTTTCCCTCAACCTGTCACAGATTTGCAGGAAGTGGACTTCTTGCCACTATCTAGATTCTCCAGGATGAAATCTGAAGATCATAAGTGAAAAAGGAAACGACCATCTCTCGGTTTACCTAGATCGATCTGCCACAGACTGAACCGTGCCAACAGAGAATTGACTCAAGCCATGGATTTCCGATTTCAACATCAGCCTGTAACTTAAAACATAGGATTTTAGATGCCAGAATGCTGGATTCAAGACCAAAGGTGGAGTCCTGTTGCAGATCGCAGGCTTGGGAGTACTGCTACTCACCGGATTCGAAAATCATTAATTTGGGTTCCTATGGAAAACACAGATTAGGGAGTCAACAACGGGGTTTCGATGTTATCCGCGGCCAGGGTTGGAGTTCAGATACAAAATGACTCCTAAAAACCATACGCAGAGGCTTACAAATATAATTTCCTTTTTACGGCATCCCGCAAGTGTATACTCCAACAGACACAACATGAAAAAAAATATCCACATTCATTAGTTAAGGGTCAAGCATGGCTCTGGGTCCCCTTACCTCGATCAGATGTGAGCAAGAGATTACTATGTCTCGCTATTGAGGGTGCGTGCCAGATCATCCCCAACTCCAAGGCTTATAACCAAAGGGTCCCTCGAGTCCCCACGTTCCCAGAGTAGATGCTTCAAGATTGAACAATGGTCTCCATGAAACCAGATAGGGTCTTCCCCCCTTTCAAATGAAGCGATTTATTTCCTGCAAGTTCAGAGGTCTCCCTCGCCAACACCATGCAAAGATTGTTTTCCTGCAAAACTCAGAGGTCTTGCTCGCCAACACAACACAGAGATTCTTTTTCCCTTCTCCCACTGCATATCCCACCCATATGAGGAGGAGAAGTCGATCGCTCTCCCGAGCAGCCTCCCACTTTCTTTCCCTTTTTCTCTTTTCAATCCCCCTCCCCAACATTCACGCCCAGTAAAAATAGGTAACATCCCTCTCTAACGGCTTTCTCTCTTTTTCATGTAGCCAAATCCCATGAAATTAGCGGCGGCTGATTTATAGGAGCCTGTCATGGAAATAAATTTCCTTTAATACTAACATTGTTTGGAATAAAAATCCAATGAGACAAGTGGCAAAAAATCATGCTTACAAGTTTATATATATATATATATATATATATATATAAACTAGCAACTTCCTCGAGAATAGATCTCTAATTGGAAACATGGCTCCCCCATTTGTCCTTTTAGGAAATCTGTATAACATTTTATCAAGGATACTCTATACATATGTGCTATATGTATTGGTTCATGTATCCCTATTTATATATATATATCAGGATTCTTTTGCTATCATTTTTTTTTGTTTTTTATATCCTTCATAATTTATAATATATACATATGATTCCCCTTTTTCATAATCTCAACTAATACCTATATGTAAGAGGGATTAGCCTCACAAATAGTGCTGCGTTAATATATGTATACATTCTACGTATAATCTATGTACGCATGGGTTTGCAATTACCATGTGGCATTGTTAGGTAATAAATATCATAGCGACATATGTGCCTCCAATATATACATTACTCTCCATCATTATATGTATATGTAGGGATTCACTATCATATGTACGCTCTACATAAAATGTATGTATGCAGCGAGTTTTGCATTACCATGTAATGCTGTGGCATTATGTGTTTACAATAACAATTATACATATGCCTCAAATCTATATATTATTCCCCGATAATATACATATATATATATTATTCTTCATTATTACATATGTAGTATTCTACATATACTATTATATGTGTATGGGATTTGTTTCATTATGTGACGTCCCATGAATGTAGGCAACACTACCAGTTCTATAGAGAATACATATTTTAAATGTATATCCTCATCACACATATAATGTTCTTCATTCATAAGAATATGTCAAGTGCCCTTGATTGACTTGCAGGGGGGAGTAACCTCATAGAGGTGAGGGTCTTCTATTTTTTATGAACGCATTTATGATTTATTTTCTACTTTTATGAGTCGTAGTCGCTTTTGTCTTTTCAAGGTGGGAGGGGGATCTTACATACCAACACAGGAACGGTCAAGGTTTTTATAGATTTGACCTCCTAATGCTAGAATTACATTGAAGGAAACTAAGCAAAACCCTAGTTTATAAAATCCATGCACAATGAGGTCACTGGGCCTTGAAAACAAGATCAAGAGGGGCACCTAGAGGTAATTGCATGCCAGGAGACCAACATAGTTGATGTTTCTTCAATATGACCTCCATTTTTCGAGTTATGTCTAGTTAAAAGTTGCATGAAAATGTCGTTCAAGGACACTTGGTGACTTTTGGTTTGGGAGCAAAAAACAAACAGAGCAGCAAAATTGCATGTCATTGGCTCCTGCAAGTCTGTATGCGAAAGGTCAATATGTGAACCCTACCAACATAGGAACAGTATATAGTTTTCATGCATTAACCCACCAACGCTAGAGTTGCATTGAAGGAAACTGAGAAAAAGCCTAGTTTGCGAAATCAATGCACAATGAAGTCACCGGGCCTTGAAAACACGAGGGAGAGGGCCACCTAAAGGTAATTGCATGCCAGGAGACCAACAGAGTTGGCAGTTTGTCGATCCGACCTCCAAGTTTCTAAGTTATGTTGATTTGAAAGTCACATGAAAATTTCATTTAGGGACACTTAGTTACTTTCGGTCCGAGAGAAAAAAACCAAACTAAGCAGCAAAATTGCATGACGTCGGCTCCTGCAAGTATGTATGGGAAAGGCTGATATGGGAACCCTACCAACACAAGAACGATCGAGGGTTTTACAGATTTTACCGACCAATTCAAGAGTTACAAGAGTTGACCTGACAACGTAATTAAATGTACATTAATATAAAAGCATTAAAAAAAAGTAAATTGCAACCACTTGAGAGCATGTTATTTTCTGATTTCTATTTGTTGGTGTCTAAAAACACCGAGTTGTTCTTGGTGCCTCCAATGTGCCATAGATGGTGTTTCTATCCTAGGAACATGAAAGGCTAAATATTAGTACTCTCATAAGAAAATAAAGAGAACCCAACGAAAATGTGCAAACATGATTTATATATTATTCACCTGAGGTTGTAGGATCATGTTTATAGTGTCTAGTATCCTTTTAATAGTATTATGTCTATGAATTGTATCCGTCAATCATAGATTTATTACATTGGGAATAAGCTAACACTAAATAATTGAAATTGTGCTTCATCATACAGTTTAAAATTTAAATAACGCACCTGACAATCTAGCCACACCGGACAATGTAGTAACACCTGACAATGCACTTAGTCGAGTAGGCCATCTGGATCATTTATATTTCTGATGGTGTCCATCAATATTTCATGCTCTATATGAGGTAGCAAGTATCTTACATATGACCTACTTTTGTTCAAAAGTGTGTGCAGATTGATGTTTATACCAACTATTAGGTTTCTGAAGTGGTATACAATAGCTCCTGGTCTATAATCCTGATATACATACCCACCCCTCCTTTTCTATTGTGCTGCTAGTGTCAAGTACTCTCCTTTTGTAACCATCGAGCTGGTTAGGAATTCAATATTTCCATCATCTGTAACAAGCTCGAGAATGGTTTGTTTCCCCTCTAAGCAACGTGCCAGCCAATAGTTAGAAACCAATTCATTATTTTTTAGGGAAACCATCGCATATATCTGACCCGTGAAATGAAATAGGTCGAGTTAACAATACATTTTTTAAATAAGGTCTTGCATTTCTAATTTCTACATCAATTAAATTCTACTTAGGTCGAGTTAACAATACATAAATTAAATTTATAATTTAGGTACTACTAATTTAATTTTCTGTAGATGCTTGTATGAGATTCAATATGTGATCATAGTCTGTAGAAATATGTGTTTCATCATCTTCCAAATGGTTTATTTCATTAACCCCCTTGAAATCGGTTCCAAGTGTCACTCGATACCATGTATCAACTGTATCTATATACTCACAAACATCCCATTCATCGATGCTATAGGAACTGCAAAAAAATTCCTTCAATATTGTCCAAATTTGTAGGGTTGAGTTGTCTGAGCTTCTAATTGAATGAAACTGTCGAGTTCCATGCACTATGTTCACCCGATGTGTTTGGGATCGGTCCACATTTGTCACCTCCTAGAATATTCTCTGCACTAGGTGTTTCCTTCTTTATTTTTATCCCATGATAGATGCACACCATTTAACTATAGATGCAACATCTCGAAGGCGAGCACCTATAGTAACTTCATATCTTCCCTTCGATGGGTAGTTTTTATGCATGGACCAGCACCATTTTTCTCTCCTTTTCCATGACCAGTTTCAAAGTAGTTCCATATATGTGGAACCTTGTATTTTATGTGCAACAAACACAACCATTGAAATACACGTGCATTCTTGAACCATCCAGCACAACCATCCGACCAAATCAAATGACGATAAAATCGTATATCCATAGCTATCACATGTGGCATTCAATAATTTAAGGCAATGTTGCACGTAATGGATGTCCTGGGTCCGGTCGTCACTTATGTAGAAGTGACTTTCTTTCAGTATCACACGTTTCTCTTCATTTTTATCTCACCCATGTCGATACGTGATATGGACCATTATGCACACCTGCTCTGAGTGATAGTATTGAATTTGTATTTCATTTTGTGGTTGTAGGGTGTAATTTTTTGCAAATTCAACCATTGATAGTATTGTTCTGAGAGGGAAGGTGTCTGGACATATTCTGAATTTTTCATCTTGCCACCATGCCATATCGACATGTTGAATGTATTTTTGGATCTTTACACGAAACTATGAAATAAAATCACATACTTGCACCTGTTGTAAAAAAATAAACAGTGTTATAAAACAACATAAAAAGATGTACATGAATTCACCAACTTAATGCACATGAAGTCACCTGTGAAGTCACCAATTTAATATTCCTAATTTATTTCCCATCATGTAGCTGATATGTATCATACTGATAGTTCTGCTTCTCGACAATTGCATTCCTGAATGCTTGATATTCACTCTCATGGATGCAATCAGACCATAATGATAGCCCACCACAATTGTTGCAAGAACCCTCTACACATTGTTTTAAGTAATGTGTCTTCCCATCTTTCCTCAGACACATTATGCTATGGATAAAATCTCTGGATGACATTGGAGGTACTTTACTTGATCATTCTTGCACATGGTTAGGATGCAAAAAATGATGTATATGTGCAAATTTATGATAATATAGATCAAAATCTATGTGGTATCTACAACAAGTGTTCCAGATGGTATTGATTCTAACACACCAAGGCTTGCATTTTTCAAAAGATATTTTCGTGAGCCTTATCTCTACATGGAAAACATTAAACATCTTGAAACATTGAGTTTGTGTCATGTCAAGATAATGTTTAACATGATGTAATAACCCAAAAATTTGTAAAAAATTAAAATTTTTCATGTAACATAAAATGTTTGTATTCCTCATTGCCTAGGGACCAATAAATGCTAATGGCTACTTTAAATAGTAGTATTTAGATCAGCACATTTTTAAATCTTTTAGTTCTATATAATTATTTGTTTGTCTTCATAGTCCTATGTTAACGATTTGAATTTATCAGTCCATGTTTTTCGAAGGACAGGAAAAGAATATTATCTATGAACCTGATACTGAGTGTGTTTTTACTGTATTATGACAAGTAGGAAAGAACTTCAGTTGATATCGAGGATTACTTAGCTTATAGCTAACACAGTAAAGTGTTACTTCTTCTATAGGTTCTGAACAGGTAAACAATTAAGATGTTTTGTTATCAGTCTTTCCAGATCGAGAAATAACATTAAACTAGCATATAATAAAATGCTAGTTAAATTATTTGTTTACATCGTAAGCAGAAAAAGAGGTATTTTTTATCTTATTATTTACGATCTGCATAGACGATAATAGTGAGTACTTTTCTAGAAAACAGAACTTAGCTTAATTATTCTTCTAACTACCATAACTAGCTATTGTTTGTTTTAAAATAAATTGCATCATTCTATTTTTAAATTAGAAATCTGGATACAACCTTAGGGACAAGCATCTCATCTATCAGTTTCCCTATTGAAACTACTTCATGTTATAATAATTTCCAATAATATTACTTTTACTAATATTTGAGTAAACCTGGAAAGATCTAAGGATCTGAGTAAGAATATTAAGCATATTTGATTTAGGATTCATATAGGAAAGAGTACTATGATGTACCAAGTATTTTTAAACTAGGATTAGCACTTATTGTTTGTAGATGTACTAACACCACTTGTTTTATTTCAACAATAGTGTTATAACTTTTTATGTAGGGAAGAATGTATTAATGTTTATAAGACTACCACCATTATTTCCGGTGTATAATTCCTCCTCTCATAAAATTTTACTATAAGGCATTTTGATATCAATTCTAATATCTATGTTAATATGCTAGGAATATTTGTTGTAACAGCTAGTAATGGAATTTCATAGTTGATTTCCATTGCTATAATTTTTATTTAAGCAATATTCATGATGGAGATCTTTTGCATTAAGTTTTATATACTGATGCCGATATTATGAAATTTCATATTTGAATTTGTATATATGTCTACTATATTCGAAACCATATTAAACCCTAATGTTCTTACTATCTAATTCCCATGTTTTAGACTATTTGATAATTATACATCATATCTTAAATGCCAACCCATAACATGTATTATATCATGGTATTAATACATTTCTTTTCTACTATGATATGTAGTTTAAGCAAGGTTTCAAACTATAGCCCAAGGCCCACAATTGTAAAGATTTTACAAGCCACGTGTTGGAAATACAAAGGTTAGGTTTTGGGGTTTGACCGAAGGCAGTATAAAAACGTGCTAAACCCTAAAATTTCGCATTCTTCTTAGTCTTATCAGGATGTTGTGTGCTTGTGAAAGTGGCATGCTTATGGCTGCAAGGTTTACTATCAAACTTGCTCCTTCTCCTTCTGCAAGCTTCCTATGCCTTCTACGTTCCTCTGCTTCGAAGGTTTTGTAAATTTACGGTTGTGTTGAGCCACAATACCCCTCGAACTGTTGGGGTTTACCTCGATAACCATTGTCTTTGCAAACTGGTGTAGTCATGACTTAAGACGGTGAGCACAACTACTAGGTTGTTGTGGAGTGGCATGAACTATTACTTGTAGTTTTTAAGATTGTAGGCAGAGGTATAAAGGACTTCACAGTACATTTAGTAAGGTGGAATTTGTTCTGCTCCATCTTGGGATTTGGAACATGGTTTGTACTGAGTGAGCTTCGTAAATCTTCTACAATGCTTCTTTGAATCCCATCGTTCTTGGAAAGATAGGAAGTGAACACTGTGTACATGCAATCTTCCTAACAGTGCCCTCCCAAAGCTTGTTATCTGCGAAAGAGGTGGCTAGGATTTTAAAACTTGTCTTAAATGATAGAGTTAGACGATAAAATTCCAGGTATAAATTCCTTCTAATTTAGCATTAATGCATTGTTCGAAATAGTTTCCTTTATTTATTATCATAATAGTTCTAACATCTTGCTTTCGTGTTTAAACCTTTGCAGGTTGCAGTATAAATCATTGCCGAGGGTTTGAAAATCGTAAAGAGAAGGGACTCCACCAAATCGATACCCTGGTAAGCCTCGATTTCACTGAGGTTCTCCTACAGTGGTTTAAAGTGCTGATTTTTGTTGATCGAGTTTGTATATTTAAGGGGTCCTTTAGCTCAGCTGTGATGAACTACATTGTAAAAACTTGGACTGGCCAAGGGCCATTATATGATGATTGGTTTTAGAAATTGTAAAGCCCTAGTGGCTGTTTTAGTAGAGTTTTGGAAGGGATTTCATAGATGAGACACTATTTTGTTTACTGTGAAATATGTTCGTAGTGATGATAGCTTTTGAAAACAAGATTTTAAGCATTGACTTGTAATGTAAAAAGGCCATAGGGCTGAGACTATTTCTGTTCAGTTTTTCAGTCTTAAAAGTTTATTTTCAGCTTCAAGCTGGTGGATTATAACTCTTTTTTGATAATATAATTTCATATATAACTTGATTAATGTATTTACTTCTGTTGGAAAATAACCTCTTGAAGGTTTGGGGATTAAGTAAAATCTTAGTTAATTTATTTTATTTATGTAAATTATATTCTGATGGTTTTTGACCGTAGGTTTTTTTTTAATAATAACTTAGTTATTAAAAACAGTATTGTTTTTTGTAGAAAAAGAAATAGAGAGAAGATATTGGCTTAATAATTTCATTCTTTTCTATAATCTCACAGATTGTACATATACTGTTAGCTTTTTATTTATTACAAAATTAGTATTTTGTTCTTGATTTACCCTAGTTTGTATTTTCACTTAGATGAATTAATTTGATAATTGTTTAGCCTTGTATACTGTTCCTTTTAAGTTAGAACTTAATCATGATAATTTCATGTTTTTATATTATCTGTTTATTATTAAAAGATTAGATTTATAGTATTACTTTTTTATTTACTGTGTAATTCATTACACACACTAGTGTATAATCTCCTTAGCTCTTTCCTATCTATCTTTATTTAATTTGTTTAAGTACTTTAACTAAATTAAAGGATAAAAGAAAACATACCAACAATTTATACAAATGATCCTATAGAAAATAACAATTTCATCTGCATACATACTTTATTCGAATTCTTTATTTGATAATAAACTAATCTACTGTACTAGAGTACTACCTTATAAAAGGTGTGGAAAAATATAGGCTAGGTATTTTCTTTCTATCTATTAATTTAATCAGAAATTCTTCTACTCATTTACCCTAATCTAACTAGTTTAGAACTTACTAACTTTCACAGCATATACATTTCTCCTAACTAATCCTAACAACAATAAGAACAAAAGTATACAATATCATTGATAAATATTAAACTTTCCAGATAACGATAAACACTTAGATAACTGAAATAAACAAGCAAAACCTGGAAATATAGATGAGGTGACAACAGCTTAAGGAACTTGTTCCTCCCAACCAACTCTTGGAGAAGAGCTGGACCACAATTCTCAAGACCCCCAAGCTTGTCTCCTGGTCCACTTGGTAGAAGTACTGGGTGAGAGATGTAGTCTAGGAATCCTCTGCAACTCCACTGAGTGTTCAGCAGAAAGTCAGTTCTACATACAGCAGTATAAACTCGGCTTAGAATAACTGCACTAGTTCAGGTCTTCAACACTTTTCCTCTCAAAACATACTTCAGCTAGTCCCCTCCATTGAATTCTCTTGTGCACTTCATTCACTCAGAATGATCACAAATCCAGAATGAGGAACCTCAACTGTCTTCAATGGGAAGTTTTATTATCATGCCTAGGTATTTTGGGTCATTTTTTGGTTAATGAGCCACCGGCTCTTGTTCCACTTTCTTAGGGAACATGACCACAAAAATAGGGAAGTTTCCACCTGCAACAACTAGAAGTAGTTTGAGGATGTTGCCAAGTGTCAATATTCTCTCAACCTAGCCTCCTCCATCAAGTGAGTAGTAAAACATTCATTTAACAGCTTCCCTAAGCTGTTGTCTCATATTTCATTTATTTATTAATAAAATATTCTGCAATTACCTTAAATTATCCTTGACCCCACTTGGTCATTAATTACAAACTTTAACATAAAATATAACATAATGTTTCGTAAAACATAAAAAAGTTTTGCAAATTGGGGCATGTGACAGGTTCATTGTTCATAGAACCCCTACAATGTTTTAACACATCCTTTGTGTTAGAAAAAGGCCTAGTGTTATCGTCCCAAAACATGTGCACTAGTCTTTTCACTACTTCAGCTAACTTCATGTCTTTGTGCGAAAACCTACTATTAAATGCCCACAATGTTTCCATTTGTCCCTCTACATCAAAGTTGTCTCTTCTTACTGAATATTTTTTAAGTGTCTTTGGATGTAAAGGCACAATTTGTGATGTGCATTTAGGTAAACGGTGTTGTCTTGTGGATCTACATACAATTGATTCAACCAATACACTGTGAGCCACATTACAGTCCTGTGAACGTGTTTTTTTACCCATCGATGTGAATGCAAAAGAAATAGATTTAACAATGTGATTACTTGATTCGATATTCTTCAATGTTCTTATGCCTAACTTTCTTCTAACAATTGCCATATTTATAGATTTAAGAAAAGCTAAAAAAAATTGGCATTTACCGACTCCAGGTTCGTTATCAAAATATTATTTCATTATTTGAGAACAATGATGAAGGATAGTGTGTTTAGCCACCTTACCTTCCATGGAATTCAATTATCTCTTCTCCACTTGTATGTGTTTAGGAGTTATGTAATGTCCCTGTTGTGTCACCTTAATTATTATGTTCACAAATGTGTGTTGTACTTACTTCTGGTGAGGAGCTCAAGTCCAAGGCCCCACCAGAAGAAAAACCATACAGCTTATACGAGTAAATTACCTAAGTGATAAACTTAGGAGACTTAAGACTTCAGCTAAACCTAACGACACGTGACTAAAATCACTAGGGCTAAAGACGAATGGTTAGAGATCCATATTTTGATGCCATAGACTTACATATCATACTGATTATAGCCATGCTGAAAATAGGGATTCATCCTACACGGGATTTCTCTACTCCACGGAAGTTCATCTTGACTAAGACACCATGGCCTAGTTATCTAACTCGGTTATGTTGCGATCTTTTAGTATCGACAAAAGTTAAGAGGTTAAAGTAGAAAGGAAGAGTATCATGTTCGACATGTCTCATTTATAAATTGAAGAGTGACATACCCTCTATCTAGACTATTATATATATAAAACCCTCACCCCGATGAGGTTCTTCCACCTCGCATTTAGCCGGAGGCATTGAAGACCTAGAGGTTATACTTAAGAGTACATAGAATATATATATATACACCTATAAAGAGATTTTATACACAATGGTGAAAGTAGTTATATCGGAGGAAAAGTGGAACACTATGACATTAAACATATATTTGAATTATAATATAAAAGGAGAATTACATTATAAAAGGAAGATATATGTGAATATATGTTTTGAAATTTCATGTATTGGAGGGGAGTAGCCAACTAAATGTCATGTGCTACGTATATAAGAACCTTCTTACTTATATACCTAATCTCCGTAGAACCACCTACCCATACCGCTATAGTGCTATGCTTTCCTTTAATATGGACCGTCATTCTTATTAATTATTCGGAAGCATAGATCATGCTTCCTAGTTTCCGTAGGGCCAAGTTCAGAAGGGAATCATAGGGCTAAATGGCTAGCTCATAGATGGGTATGCATTTTATTATAGATTTGTATGTATGTACACATAGAGGAATATATATATATATATATATATATTGGTATACGTACATACCTAGTATGGCCATTGAAAATAGTGGCCAACTTAGTCCATTATTTTTATGGGTTAACTTACACGTGAAACATGCAAAAAGAACCAAATAACTCGAAGGCAGTTTTTTTTTTTTTAAATACAAAAGGAATGATCCTTTTATAAGTAAAGCATGAGTACCCATGATGGGTAGTAAGTCAAGGGTTTAAATTACCTTACAAGACATTGTTATTGGTACATGAATACACATAAATTCCTCGAATAAGAGGAAGTTTACAAGTCAAGTGTCGTTAGAATATGAACATACATAAACTCCTTAAATAGAGGAGGTAAAAGAGGAGGTTTTTATGGATGCATGCCTACAAGTAGTTCTTTTCTGGCCCTGAGTTAAAGGAAACCCTACCTCAAAAAAAATATACTCGCACAATGACTACCTTAAATTGTGAGGAACCAAGTATTTTGGCAGAATCATTGCCTTAACTTGTGGGGAACATAGCGCACCTGAGGGGAGACCGTTTCCTCTCTGGATATTTATTTTAATAGGTATTTTTGTTTAGGGGAGGGAATTCAACCTTTATACGGGTTTTTGAAAGGTAGAAACCTCTGCAATTTCCAAGAGTCGAGCTCTGATTTTCCAAGGGGCAACTGCCGGGGAAAGTGATCTGGAGAATGGGCGCATCAATGGACCTTTCTATTACCTTCCTGGGAGTTGGTGATTTTTATTAGGGAGCCACACTTGCCGATGCCTTCTATATCCTGGTACGATGATCCCTTGCATCGCATTCCTTTAAGGTAAGATACTCAAGGATTAAGATCCGATGTGCATGTTTTGTTTAGTGATTTGCATATGATCTCTAGATTTAATTCTCCCCATCTGTGTATGTATCCTCTCCTTAGAATGACCTGAATCTACACTATACGATTGATTTCCAAGTCCATTTTGGTTTGGATCCCGTCATCATGGGAAAAGTTAAACCAGACAGAAGTAGAGACTTTCAGACACCTGTGTGAGGTGTTTTGTAGCTCTAATGAACAATGAAGTTTAAACATGAATGCTTAATCTATCTATTGTTCAAGGATGATGGAATTGAGGAAACAGTTAAGATCCTAACAAACTAATTATTTATCCAGTAAGAATAAGTTCATGGCAGCAAGAAATTTAAGTTTTATGGAAGTAATCGGGCTGCATTGTTTTGTTGAAAACTAGCTACCATGAGCATGCACGTAGATTCTAGTCATTGATAGAAGGGATGTGCCTATGATTTGGATATTAGGCAGACACGCCACGCCAACTATGATAATGTGAAATGTTGTATAGAGAATAATTATAATAAGCTACCCTCCTAAAGATGTCAAATCTGCGTCCTGTGATAACCAGGTTTCATGTTCCCTATTTAATGAGAATGTTTAAAGTCACTCTAGGGATAAATTGGAAAATAATTATAATACTGCAAATACTTATGGAGATGACAATGCTTTACAAGGTTTCTATTAGAAAATCAAACCAAGTGAGGAGCTCAGGAGAGTTTTCAGGTTACCTGATCTGTTCGATTAAACGACTGTGGCTTAATCCATTTACAGCCGACTAACAAACTCTCAGTTTGACCTTAGGTTCCTATGTAACTTTTGGAGAAGTGATTGGTTCTCTGTTTTACGGCCATATTGCATAGTAGTGAAATATTTGGATAACATAGACAAACAAAAGATTTATATAGGTGTGTCTTTTAAAAGCTTTACCTGCATTTTTAAGTCAAATGTATGATTGAGATTAAGCTTGTCTATTTTAATCCTTTCCTGTGCATTGGATGTCAATTGTAGGACGTTGATTCTGTTGAAATAAGCCATAATATATATATGGGTAACCTAGAGATATAAAGAGCTTCGTGTATTCTCTATTTTTATTTTGTTATACCTTGTCAAAAGTTGGGTTTTGGATATTTATTTAGATAAGAAGGTAGGGTGTTTAGGTTACATTTAACATGTAATTTACATCTACGTATGGCACAATGGTTTTTCCCAATTCATTATGAGTATACCTTCCCTCAGTAGGCCTCATACAGCCGGGGATCTTAGCTTTACCTTGTAAGGTTTGTTTATGAGAAGCTTGGCAAAAACGGTTCTTGCGGTTGTAAAACATAATATTTTTGGAATAAATATGCTCGATGGTTTGGTGGACGTAACCCCGGGTTGGGGTGAACCACATACATTGGTGTGTATTATGTTATGTATTTTGATGAGTGTTATTTTATGTTCTTGGATGATCCCTTTTTCTTATTAAGATGATGTAAATAGATCGATGTGCTTAGATGATCTCTTAATTATGATGATGTAAATGGCTGGATGTGCTAGTAGGTTCTCTTTCCACTGAATTCCCTATGATAGTTTGGAAGATTGATATTCTTACCCTCTCACAATGAAAAACTGAGAGCACATATGTTATCATATGTTCATCTATGGAAATAATTTGTTTGGTTTTCTATGATTGACATGTTGGAGCCTTTGATTCCTTTCAGATATTTGGGCTCAGCAAACATCTTTCTATTTTCCTGTAATTTGGGGAAGAAATCAATGTGGAGATAGTTGTAACCTGTAAGATATATGTATCACATATCAGCATAACTTGAAACTCTTATATTAAGGATATATATCTTAAGGATATTACTTGTTTGAATGGGGCTATGGATATTAGACTAACAATATTTCAGGACCCCGAGAAATGCTTTCAGGTAAGGGAATCGGATCTGAATATATATATTAGTTTTGCATTTAATTTTCGTAGTCATGCCATGGCAGAAAAATCAATAAAATCATAGAATTCGATTGTGAAGTGATAAATTATATTGATGCTCAATAATGACCAAAGAAGGTTGGTTAGATTAGTGGTACAATGCCAAAAATGATAAGAAGAGGAGCACTAAAAGTGACTCCTTATACTAATAAAGTAAATAGTTAGATAAAAACAATAGTTTAACAATATGCTAAAGTATGTTAGATAGGGCACACTTTGTAGCCATGAAAGATGCTGCACTAAGTGGTAGAATAACATAAAGAAAAGGAAAAAAATCTTACCCCTTTTTGCAACTAATGGCATGGAGGTACAAGGGGTGCGTTACATATGGTATCAAAGCCAAAGTTGAAACACTTGGGACTAATTGGGCTCAAAACGCTCTTGCATGTTTTACTTTAGAACTACATGTCTATTGACCTTGTATTTGTGCAGGGGATGCTGGAACATTAGCTCAAAATCACAATGAAGATGACCCAATACCTTGTCAGTTCAATGTGAGACCCGAGCATGTAAGTACACAGGTATCCGGTTATTGTCTTCCTCACTTCCGAATATGTTTTACAAATAGCTAACATGATCGCTTTGTCTCTATTTTGAGTTGCACCAATAAACTTTGCTGAGGCTTAGAAGTCTTCTTGGAGAAATTCATGGTTGACGAAGGTAGTATAGTAGTTCCTATTATAATAGTAATGTGGGGTTAGAATTCATAGATGAATTGGCTGCTAATGACTTGTTATATGTTAAAATAATTCCATGTGGAAAAATTGTGAAAGTTTACATTGTAAAACACAGTAAATAATGTTGTTAAAAAGTAGCATTGAAAGGGAAACCTGGTGAGATGACCCTTTAGGAGTGACTATTTAGCCGCAAAACTATCACCCATAGTAAAAGATTTAAGCACAAGGTAAGCAATGCTAAAAACATATTTTGTATTGTCAAGACTATACGAGTACAAAATTTATTAAATAAATGTTAGAAATTCTAACGTTTGAAACACCTTTTTACACGTGTGGTGTCATGCAAACCATGAACAAATAACTTGCACAAAATCATATGGATGATCTACTCATCGTAACATGTTGGGTGGTTGATAGAAACCATGTCGCGCATCTGAAACTAGGCTTATCTTCCCTTGAAAGGTTTGTTTTCTTGTGTAATCTCTTTGGGCATTAACACCTTTGAATAATTTCTTTGTATCTAAAACATCAAGCATTGAAGGTGAATGTTGTAATTCCTTCAAACAACTTTGCACTTAACATTCATATCATCTGTTTCAGATCTGAGTTCATTGCCTATTTTGAATTTGTTTGATAACATTGGGAATGACTGCTGATATATGTAAACCATTGACATTGTGGTTAAGCATTGAGATCAAAATCCTTATTTGGCTTCAAATTTAATCAGGTATCAATTCTAAATTTGTTGCTAAAATTATATTAATTGGAATCTAACTCTTGGTGAGTTTTTCTTTTGACATTTAGTCTCCTCCCTTGTGAATTGAATACTAAGGATCTGATTTAATGCTTAAAGAATGTTTGACATGTTTCTTGACACGGTAGAAAATGGAGGTTTGAAAGTTTATAATGATTTTTGAGTTTATAAATCCATTAATGGACGTATTGAAGTTTTGTGTTGTAAAACCTATTGTTTGTTCACTAAAGTGACAAATATAAATACAAGTCAAATTGTATCTCTTTATGAATCATGACATTACTAGATTGAGTGTTGAAAATCCTTAAATAGAATGGCAAATGTACATCTCGATCAGCATCGACCTCGCCAAGGCTATCGTGGATACTGGTGAATGATATTATATATACTGAAAAGTTTTTTTGTATAGTTACAAGTACTAGATTCATAATTGTTAAGTAAATGAATTCTTAGAGTCATCCTTTTATTGGTGAACGTTCTAGAATTGGTTCCTTGTTGCTTGGATTTGAGTTTTGATCTTGAACTATCCTGTGTTTCGATTTTCCCATGGATGGTATTTTCATTTTGGGTATTGATATAGTAGCCAAATAGACTATTTTATTGCTATCATATGTCTATTTTTAGGTTCTGGCAAGAACCATAGGATTGAATTCTAGCGCTAGATTAAAGGATCTTGTTGGTAATCTTGTGAATGAAACCATTAAGAATTTGATAACATTATTGTTGTGTGGATGATGTTAAGATTGGAATTTTAAGAGCTTATATGGATTTGATTATCTAAATATATTGATGTTAAAAATAAATGAGTTGATGAATGCTGTATAATGGTACATGCTAACATGGGAGGATAGGCCAGGAACACTATCGGTTGGAGCCGACCGTTAGAAAATATATGTTGCCATAGACAAGGAGGTTAAGTATGGGTGTTGTTTTCCTTAATATAATTGTCTAACCTCGATTTTTTATAAACAAGGTCTAACTGTTGATGATGTTGTTGCATACTAACATTGCAGGCTTCACCGAGATTATGACCATGGCTACATCGACGTACATTATGGTATATAAATATGCCTGTGTATGTAAGTTGAGCTCAATTACTCAGAAAAAGGAGTAAGGAGTAATTTCTTTTTTTTTGTTTTGTTTACGAGGATATGTAACTCATGAATGACGATTAAAAAAATCGATGCAAATTATGATAATTGATTATTTCAATTTTGGGTTATCAATGAATTTTTTTGACTGACTATGTAATTGATTCATGAAATGGGACAATGACAATAAAGTCATGAAAGCACCATGGAGTGTACGTTGCAATAATCAAGGTTAAAATTTGTACAAATACAAACAAGGAAAACTTTTGGATGCTGCGGGAGCATCGTGGTGTTAGGCAAGTGATTGCTGCATCAGCACACTGGTTTTAGGCATATATGTTGAAGGAGCACAATGGTGTTAGGCAAGTGATTGCCACATGAGCACATTGGTGTTAGGAATATGGTGTGGCAAAAAGACCTAGGCAAAAAAAAAATTGGACATCTGGAAGACAGGACGCTGTTTGATGTCACTGAGGGGAAAATTTTTAACTAGTGGTTAAAAGGGAGAGTAACCTCAGAAAATTGTTGTAAGTCCAGACAAGATTGGAAGAGAAACCCAGAGGGTTGGAAACATAACAAATGAAAAATGTGTTAATGAATTTTTAAGTAATTAAACTATTACCTACTTAATGTGGAATATGAGGACAGGATCCTTCCTCAGGTCGAGGATGATGTAACTATCCAAAGGATAGTAATTATGTTTTATTGATGAATCTATAACATTATGAAAAATAATTGGGTATCATGATACCAATAAAAAGCTAGAAAGTGTTCCTTAAATTGTAAATGTGGTATTCCATGAGGATCCTTTGCTTATATTTTAAGTTGAATTATAAATGTTTGACATGATATACTGAAGAAAATTGGGCTAGACATGAACTTGTTGTAGGGAACCGCAAGTCTTGAATGATAGTGGCTTGATAAATCCTGAAAGATCTTAGCGGGAAATCAGAACAAAGGGATGCAAAGAAGAAAGATGATAAATGAAAAGAAGGTAATCTGGTCAAAGAAAGCGCTGGAACACCGAGGATGGTGTTATTTTAAGGGGGGAAGGATGTAATGTCCCTGTTGTGAAGCCTTAATTATTATGTTCACAAATGTGTGTTGTACTTATTTCTAACACGGAGCTCAAGGCCAAGGCCCCACCAGAAGAAAAATCATATAGCTTATACAAGTAAATTACCTAAGTAATAAACTTAGGAGACTTAAGACTTTAGCTAAACCTAACGACGCATGACTAAAACCACTAGGGATAAATATGAATGGTTAGAGAGCCATTTTTTGATGCCATAGACTTACATATCATATTGATTATAGCCATGCTGAAAATAGCGATTCATCCTACAGGGGATTTCTCTACTCCACGGAAGTTCATCCTGACTAAGACACCATGGCCTAGTTATCTAACTCGGTTATGTTGCAATCTTTTAGTATCGACAAAAGTTAAGAGGTTAAAGTAGAAAGGAATGGTATCGTGCTCGACATGTCTCATTTATAAATTGAGGAGTGACATACCCTCTATCTAGAATATTATATATATATAACCCTCACCCCAATGAAGTTCTTCCACCTCGCATTTAGCCAGAGGCATTGAAGACCTAGAGGTTATACTTAAGAGTACATAGAATATATATATATATATATATATATATACACCTATAAAGAGATTTTATACACAATGGTGAAAGTACTTATATCGGGAGAAAAGCGGAACACTATGACATTAAACATATATTTGAATTATAATATAAAAGGAGAATTACATTATAAAAGGAAGATATATGTGAATATATGTTTTGAAATTACATGTATTGGAGGGGAGTAGCAAACTAAATGTCATGTGCTACATATATAAGAACCTTCTTACTTATATACCTAATCTCCGTAGAACCACCTACCCATAGCGCTGGAGTGCTATGCTTCCCTTTAAAATGGACCGTCATTCTTATTAATTATTTGGAAGCATAGATCATGCTTCCTAGTTTTCGTAGCGCCAAGTTCAGAAGGGAATCATAGGGCTAAACGGCTAGCTCCTAGATGGGTATGCATTTTATTATAGCTTGGTATGTATGTACACATAGAGACATATATATATATATATATATATATATATATATATATATATATCAATATACGTACATACCTAGTATGGCCATCGAAAATAGTGGCCAACTTAGTCCATTATTTTTATGGGTTAACTTACACGTGAAACATGCAAAATGAACCAAATAAGTCGAAGGAAGTTTCTTTTTTTTTAAATACAAAAGGAATGATCCTTATATAAGTAAAGCATGAGTACTGTTGGGCACCGTTTTTGACCCCTTTTTGCTTCTTAGATATCTTTCATTTCCTTCATAAAACATCCATATTGAGTAGAAAGCTTTAAAGATCATCCATAAACCTTGGTTAAAGAGGTATAATGTCATTTCTTGCTAATAAATTGAGTTTTTAGACTTTTTGAGCATTTTAACTAGAATTTTTACTTAGACTACGGGATGTACTAACTTCCTGTATTAACTCCAAGATTGAGCATTTGCAGGACAGCTAGGAGGGAAATGGAAGATAGAGAATGGATCCTCGATGTCCACAAATGGATGAACATTCAACAGTTAGGTGATGTGGCGTGTACAGATGTTGAGTCAACTTTAGTCAAGGGCGGCCACCTATTCTACATCCACCACAAAAGAAGGAACACCTCTAATTTTTTGGAGTCTCACGATTTTGATGAGGATCTCGTTAGCTATTTTCATTAATTAGATTGCAGAATTGTAGCATTTCTAGTTGTGTTTCGAATTTGTATAAATCCCTCACAAGACAATGAGGAAGGATCACGATTTTGTAAAGGAATGCACTTGTCCTTCTGAGCTGCGTGGTATTCCTGTGTAAACAATTTCTGGTGAATGAATATAAAGTTTTAGTTCTGTAAATTCTTAATTATGTGTGGAGAAAGGCTTTGGAGGGCCCCCATCGTCGAAGTTCACACACTTTCACATTTCCGGTAGATCAATTTGGTGTTGTAGCGATTTCATTCTGGTGCTAGCTACCTGAATCATGTCATTGGTATGTGTTTCCTTGTAGATTCTAGTTTATAAATTACCGGACAAATTCAATCAAAGTTTTCAATCGATTTTATGCTCTATTTCTTTCATTTCATAGTTCACACTACAATTTCTATCATGCTGTATAACACTGGCAATATTGGATAAACGTTGTTCTTTTCACTGGTTAAATACTGAATGCGTTGAAGATTTAAACCACGATCTCAGTTCATTATATGTTGCTGTTTATTCAAATGATGAAGTGGTAAAGGGCATTCACAAATTATGAATACTATCTTGTAAGAGATTTTGATTGGTAATTGTTCCTTCAGCGTTGGTAGAACTCTGTGGTTTGTAGCCTAGGGTTAGATTTACTATTTAATTGTTTTTTATCTCAATTCTTTTATCAGTAGAATTGTTTTCATGAATCAAATACTGTGTGCTTAAAAAGAAACAATGAAATCACCCTTGTAAGAGGATTTTGTGTCTGTAGGTTGCAGTATTCTTGTTCATCTGTCAGTAGATCTAGTTCACAATTAGCTAAATTCCAGATAAGTTTAGCTTCTAAGTCCTAAAACCTGGATGTGTCTCAAAGTTTACTGACCTGGATTGATTTAAATATAAGTTCTGATTCACCTATAGATCAGAGCCCAACATTTTGGCGCCGTTGCCGGGGAGGCACTGTAGAAGCAGACTTAGGAACCTTAGATTTTTGATAAAAACAAAAAATTTAAACAAAAACACGAATAGGTTTTACTTTTATGTCAAGACTAAGAGACGAAAAAGGAAGATTTCTTAAAAACCCCCCAAAAACAGAACTAACAGGAGCTTCTCTTCCAAAAGGTTTTATCTCAACAGTTGGTAGTTTCAAAATGTCTAAGGAAGAAACGTCAAAAGGCCCAACAGCTGAATAGAGAAGGGAGCGTGAGAGGATGCTAGAAATAGAGAACAAACGCAGACAGGAGAGAAGAGAAGAAGAAAGGCGACATGAAAGAGAAGAAGAGAGGAGACATGACAAGGAAGAAGAAAGGAGACAAGAGAGGGATGAAACAACTGATCAGGAAGCCACTTTCAAATTCCCCATCCTGGATACTAGTATTATCTTAGGGGAAGATGTAAAAATGAAGAACATTCCACCCTCTGTTTTACCAAACTTCTATGGCCTGACCTCTGAAGATCCTGACTCTTTCTTATTCGAATTTGACATCTTGTGTCGAACATATGGGTATACTGATGACACCCATAAGCTCTGCCTTTTACCTGATACCCTTAAGGCAGCTTCCTTGAAGTGGTTTATGGGTCTAGGAGAACATTCTATTACTAGATGCGATGAAATAAGGAAGATCTTTCTTCGGAAATATCAGGCCTATTGCAGATCAAAGGATCTCAAAGATGATATATTTGGAATGACTCAACAGGAAGATGAGAGTTTGGAGGAATATTTAGAAAGGTTCTCATACAATTTACAAAAATCTAAATAGAATTCTTTAACATCAGAGATGATTAGAACAATATTTCTGAAAGGGATAAGAGAAGAGTATTTAGATATCTTAAATGTTATGGGAAAAGGTGACATTTCTTATCTTCCATTTGATGAGATACAAGACTTATGCTAGAAATATTCGAGAGGGAAGGCTAGGACTGGAAAAAGAGACATCATTACCAAAGTAAACAAGTCTGCAAACAGTGGTATTTCTAGGGCTGAGCTTGGAAATCTGTTAGAAGATTTCAAGACTGATTTATTGAGTACATTGGGCACATAGGTTGAAGTAGAAAAAACCAAGAAAAGACAAGAACAACAGGACCAGCAAGATCAAGCCTTATCTATCTTTTGTCCTAAGTGTAGAAATAAGCACCCACTCAAAGAATGTCCTTCAAACGCTGTTGAAATTTGTGGTTTATGTACTTTTAATCATAAAACTGATGACTGTCCTAGATTGAAAGAGTTGCAGGAAGCTCGACTGGGGGAGAATCAAAGCATGGAGTCTCTTTACTTCATGGGACAATGAATACCTTGGCAGCCACGATTCTCAGGTATGTCTCAAGACCCTATGCAACAATTTAATGCAAATTATCAAACTCCTATTCAGAATTCATGGAGTGCACCCATGCCTTGGAAAACTTAGTCTCCTCCCTTAGCCCAATCTACTCCAAATTGGAGAGGTTATGCCCATGGTAATCAAACATATGAGCAGGCCTATTTGCAACCATACCAACAACCTTCATCCTATCCCCAATACCAGCAGCATCAAGTCCAAACTCCTTCTTATCAAGCCCCATCTTACCAAGTCCCATCTTTCCAACAACCCAATATGGCTCCTCAATTGGGTACACCACCTCAACAACTTCAATTGCCCTCCAATCAGCCTCCACCTTGGCCTACACAACTACCAGCTCATCCCATTCCAAATCCAAACAATAAAACAGAAAGACCTATGTATAATGTTGATGATGGAATGGCACTTCCCTATTCAGTTCTTCCATTGCAAAATATTACTTTAAGATCTGGGAAAACCTTGCAAAAAGAATCTCCTGTTATTTTAGAAGAGCAAACAGAAAATGAGAAAAATTCAAAAAAATTAAATACAAAAAAATCTCATATGAACCACCTTTCCCAGAAAGGTTGGTTAAAGAAAAACCTTCAATTTCCTTACCTAACTTTGATGTTTTGAATGAGTTAAAAGATGCATATGTCAAAATTACTTTATTGCAGGCTATAAAGGATATTCCAATTTTCACTAAAGCAGTAAAAGAATTATGTTTTAATAAAAGGAAGAAGGATCCATCCAAAATTCATGTGGTAGGCAATCTAGTAGGACTAATGTATAACACTATTTTCATTGAGAAGTATATGGATCCTGGGATTCCAATGGTTACAATCACTATTAATAATTTTTCAATTCCAAAGACATTGATTGATTTAGGTGCTGCAATTAATGTGATGACACTTGAAACAATGGAATACCTTCACTTGATGAATCTTAGACCAACAACAACAGTCTTGGAATTAGCTGATAGGTCTAAGATCACACCTGAAGGAGTATTAGAGGATATCACTGTTTCTTTAGACTCCTGGGAGTACCCTGTTGATTTCATAGTCTTACAGCCAAAGTCTAACCTAGGAGGTCAACCTTTGATTCTTGGCAGACCATGGCTGGCAACAGCAGATGCCTTCATAGGATGTAGGTCAGGTAGCATGCTTATCTCACATGGGACAGAAAGAAAACAAATTACACTCTACCCTTCTGCCCAAAGACCTTCTACATTAGATCAGTTGTATTGGATTAATGAAACTAAAGAACAAGAAGAAGAAGTAATTCATCCTGTCTTGAGTATCAACCAGTTCTATGACTTTCAGGAAGCAAATAATGAAGGTTTGTTAAATTATTTTATTGTTGAACCTGATATTTCTGAAGAATTAAGAGACATACAATATGCTACAGTAAATCAGGTTTTGTGTTATAATTTTCAGGAAAATTGCACAATACATTCTCTAGCATTGGTACTTCATGATATTCTCAATGTTTATTCAATCACAGATATTCAGAGTAAGATAATTGAAATCAGTCCAGGAAAAAGTTTAAATATAAGTGCACATATTACTCCATTACAAGAAGAACAATTGATTAAATTATTGAATACACATTCACATGCATTTGCTTGGGAGTACACAGATATGCCTCGTATTCCTCATGAGACATGCACTCACCATATTTACACAGATGATAATATTAAACCTCTTAGACAACCACAACACAGAATGAACCCTATATTAAAAGAAATAGTCAAAGAAGAGCTGCAAAAGTTGTTAAAAGTAGGGTTTATCTACCCCA
>LPNX011039553.1:46047-95681 GCA_001517045.1 Pseudotsuga menziesii
TTCAGTTTACGGGAGTAATTTTGAATATTCTTTGGCAAACCTAGAGAAAATTCTAAAAAGATGTGTTGACTCAAACCTTTCCCTCAGTAATGAAAAATGTTTTATGATGATGACTAAAGGTATAGTCTTAGGACATCACATTTCTGCATCTGGTATAAAAGTTGATCCTGCTAAAATTCAAATAATTGAAAACTTATCTGAACCAACAACTCAAACAGATGTAAGAAGCTTTTTAGGGTATGCAGGCTATTATTGTAGATTTATTGCAAATTTCAGTAAGATAGCTCTTGCATTCTTCAAATTTCTTTCTAAAGATGTGAATTTTAATTGGGATACTGATTGTCAATCTCCATTTCAGACACTCAAGGAGAAACTCTCAACAGCACCCATTTTAAGAGGACCAAATTGGGCATTACCTTTTCATATTTCTACTGATGCCTCTGCTACTGCCATAGGGGCTTCATTAGGCCAGAAAGAACATACTTTGACTTATGCAATCTACTTTATAAGTAAAAATCTGACACCTGCAGAGTTAAACTATACAGTCACTGCAAAGGAAATGTTGGCTGTGGTTCATGCTGTCAATAAGTTTCGTCATTACATAACTGGTTATGAAATTTTTGTCCATACAGATCATTCAACCTTATGGTACTTAATGAACAAGTCTATTACTAATGGTCGAATTACTAGATGGTTATTATTAATGCAGGAATTCAACACCACTGTTTTAGATCGACCTGGATGAGAAAATCAAGTAGCAGACTTCCTGTCTCATTTAAACAATACTGGTGATATTGTTCCTGTTTCTGATAGTTTTCCTGATGAACACCTGTTTGCAATTTCTGTTATCACCCCATGGTATGCTGACATTGCTAATTACTTATCATCAGGCCAATTACCACCATCTATGACCTCTAAAGAAAAGAAAAAGATTATTAAACAAAGTTCTAGGCATGTATGGGTTAATGGTGATCTCTTCTATACATGATATGATCTAATTATAAGACGATGTGTACGACAGGATGAGATCTTAGATATTTTAAAAGCATGTCATGACGAACCGTGTGGTGGTCATTTTGCAGATAAAAGGATAGCATACAAGATACTCAATCTGGGGTATTATTGGCCTACTATCTTCAAGGATGCTAAGAGGTATGTTAGAAGTTGTGATACTTGCCAACGGATGGGATGGCCAGTCCGTTCTGATGAAATGCCACTCCATCCCCAAATACTCATTGAACCATTTGAAAAGTGGACCCTTGACTTCATTGGTCCAATCAGTCCACCATCACAAGGAAAGAAGTACATTCTGGTCTGTACGGATTATGTTACTAAGTGGGTAGAGGCCAAGCCTTTACCAAGAGCCACGGAGCAGACTGTGGTAAACTTTCTCTTTGAGGAGATATTTGTTAGGTTTGGGGTGCCTAGGGAAATTGTAACTGATCAAGGTGCCCAATTTACTTCCAAATTAATGCAAGAGATAGCAGAAAAATACAAGATCAAGCACAGAAAGTCCACACCTTACCATCCACAAGCCAATGGCCAAGTGGAATCTACCAACAAAACCCTAGAAGGCATCATTACAAAAACTGTTTAGATGCATAGGAAGGATTGGTCAGAAAAGCTTACTGAAGCTTTATGGGCATACCGGATCACTTGGAAAAACAGTACTGGTTTTTCTCCTTACCAGCTTATCTCCGGTAAGCAAGTCCTCCTCCCTATAGAGTTTCAAATTCATACATTCAAGTTGGCAGCAGATTTGGGTATGGATCTTTCTGAGGCTCAGAAAGAAAGACTACTTCAGTTGAACCAGCTAGATGAGATCAGACAGGCTGCCCTAGAACACAATATTCTGATCCAACAGCAGCGAGCTCAATGGCATGATAAATTTATCAAAAAGAAGCAATTTCATGTTGGTGACTGGGCTTTACTATTTGACTCAAAATTTAAAGATTTCAAAGCCAAATTCACTACACATTGGCTTGGTCCATATGAGATTGTTGATTTCTATGACAATGGGTCAGTCAAACTTCAAACCATAGATGATGAAGCATGTCAATTTGTGGTCAATGGCCACCGGATCAAGCTGTACAATAAACCTATCAATAGGGAATATTTTATACAACAACTCTCACAGCAAAAGGAAATACAAGTGCTGGATAAACACATCAGTGTTTTTCCTTCACCTACTCCTTAGCTGCTATGATACAGCTAGCAAATAAAACAAAAAGAGCAAAAGAAAACAAAAAAAAATTAAAAAATAAAAATACAAAAAAAAAGGAAGTTTAGTTGTGAAAACTAGTTCGCTGGTACAATATAAACTTGAATTTTCTATGGAAAACCAGGCTTGCCTGGCCATTGCAAATTCACATAAAAATATTTTTCCAATTTCCTGTTTTGTTTTACCAATAATGAAGATCTTGTTTGACTTGAGGACAAGTAAAAAGTTAGGCCTGTGAGGGGGATAAACATGTTCATGCTTCTTTAGAACCCTCCAAGTCTTTTTCATGTGCAGAGGATTGTGATTTTTCATCAGCAGAAGGGACCTGATTACCAGCAATACAAGAGATTTTAAAGGCAGAGGGCCCTGATTTTTATTAAGGCAGAAGAGATCTATAAGAGACCTGACTTTCAGTGAAGCTGAAGGAATTGGAGATAGCAGCAGACAAAAGACATCAGAAGGACAATCAGAATACAAATCAACTTCGAACAGACAGCAAGCTGAGGAACATCAAGCAAGTCTGTAAGAATTTATAGTTTTATGTTTAAAAAGTTTCATAATTCTTTTTGTTCTTAAGTGATTACATTTTACCAATTATTGCAAGCTGACTACCTATTATTGCCATCATTCTGATAAGTCTCTGCCAACACTTTGTCTTCCTTTCATTAGTCACTGCCAGTACCTTACTTGCCTTCTAATTAGTGACTGCCAACACTTCATTTTTTTTCACCTTAGGGGCAAAATGGTTGTCAGGATCAAACCCAAGGGAAATTTTAAATGGCCAACATCTATATTGGACTCTACAGGATATATATTACATTTTACAGAACATACATTGCATTCTACAGGATGCATATTGTATACTACAAGCAGAATTTCAATTGATTTGAAGATAAACAAGGTCTCTTTCTCAGCTAAAATGAAGCATTAATATAAAAGAATTTCAAAGGTCTCCTTTGTATATGTATATAGTACATCATGCATTGGTTAATGGAGGAAGAAAATAGGGCAAATATACATCTTCAGCACAGTTTTTATGAAAGAAAAAGGTTTATTTTAAAGAGGAAAGAAAGCTTCTTTTATACAGCATGTTTATTAAACATTGGGTATATGATAAACTGAAGTATATATTGCCAATTTATGTATTAAACATTGGGCATATAAAGAGATTGATATGTTATCGAAACCTTACTTCTATTCTCTGTCCTAAGTAAATAATCAAACAGGAATGCCATATTATGAAAAGATGGAAAGTAAAACGTGGAATGATGCCCACGATAGCACATAGATGAAATCGATTTCCGCATTATATACCACGACTTGGTCATTCTTTTAGAAGCCGAGTCCAATTTTTGCTCTGCAAAATCGATTGTTGTATGAATGTAATTGACAGAAACAAAGAGGCTGTGAGCTACAGGAAGTTTGAATATACCATTTGCTGAAGACAATTGACAGTGGGAAGAGGCCGTAGTTTACAGAGACACCATTTGCTGAAGATAATAAACAAGAAGAAGGGCCGTGAGATACAGGAAATATGAAGATATTATTTGCAGAGAAGATTGTGTAGAAGAGACAGTCAGCAAGGAGGACGTTGTGAATACTCCCAAACTCTGTCCAAATTATGCAAGAGGAAGTAAAAACAGTGACATTGAAAAAAAAGGTAAGATTTAAAACCCTTTCCTTGTTGAATACTCTGCCCAAACCAAAATAAATTTCACCAATTACAGAGTATTATTGAAGAAATAGAATTACAAAGGTAGAATTAGAGGTCGAAGGGTTCCTCTTCTCAACTTAAAATTTAAAATGTCAGCTAGAGTGGAGCCAGCAACATTTAATTCCAATGATATTCATGAAAGTTGCCTTGAGATTTTTGCAAATAAACAGTGGATCAATTTCTTTGAGAAATTTAATGGGCACAATGAGCAGGCTAGCTTAGCTTTTGCTGAGACCTTCGATGGAGAAAGAGTTAGAGTAAGGAATTTACAATTTAGACTTTCAGAAGACATTCTAGCTCAAGTCATCGGTCTGCCACAACAGGGGGAAAGGTTCTTTAAAACCAAACAGTTTAAAGAGAAGGTATGGATGCCATTTTTATGCAGGTCTAGGGCAGGATCAGTCAATTGGAAAAAAGGGATACCAAGAAGTTGGCTAGTTCATCCATGGGATGAGATAGTTTACATCATTCAGAAGTTTGTTACTTGTGAAGGCAGATTTAGCATTGTTTACCTGTATCACATCAAGCTGCTACAACATCTAAAGGGTGAATGTGAAATCAATATGCCTTACTTCCTGCTTCAGAGTCTAACTAAGATGGCTAAGGCTGTCCAAAGGCATCCAAAAGACAAGGTAACAAGTATTTTCCACTGTGGTCTTATTAAAATCATTATCCAGCATGAATTACAAAGACAGAATTTGACATGGTCAGGGTTTCTAGATCATAATCAATTTGAAGAGCAGGAAGAGTTACTTGAAGAAGGCTCAAAGGAAGATGAATTGCTGATGCTGACATACCCTGAGGCAACAAGCTCAAAACCGCCAAAGGGGAAAAAGAAAAAGGGAAGCAGTTAAAACAGGAATTACCCAAAGGTTCAAGTTCTCTCTTCTCAGAACAACAGGCTATGGAAGAGGAAAAAGAGCATTCAGCACAAGAGCATGGAGAATTGGGTATGGATGCAAATTCTGAGCAGCTTCCAATAAAGATGAAGAAAAAGAAAGCTTCCAAAAACAGTAAGGAGATCAAGAAATTGAAACTTGAGTTGAAGGAACTTGAACAAAAAAATGAGAAGTTAAAGGAAGTTAATTGGAAGCTAAAGGTTCAAAGAACACGCATCACTAAACAAGCCTATAGATGGTACAAGCAAAGGAAGGTTTACAAGGCTAAGTATGAAAGGTTGAAGATCCTCTATGCATCTCGAGCATCAACAGATGCATCATCACAGACAGAAGACTAAAGGCAGAATAAACAGCAGTAAAATTTTGGTTTTTGACAGGGTCAAAGTTTTGGCATGAGGACATGCAGCAGCTTCCTCTTGGGGGAGATGTTGGGCACCGTTTTTGACCCCTTTTTTCCTCTTAGATATCTTTCATTTCCTTCATAAAACATCCATATTGAGTAGAAAGCTTTAAAGATCATCCATAAACCTTGGTTAAAGAGGTATAATGTCATTGCTTGCTAATAAATTGAGTTTTTAGACTTTTTCAGCATTTTAACTAGAATTTTTACTTAGACTACGGGATGTACTAACTTCCCGTATTAACTCCAAGATTGAGCATTTGCAGGACATCTAGGAGGGAAATGGAATATAGAGAATGGATCCTTGATGTCCACAGATGGATGAACATTCAACAGTTAGGTGATGTGGCCTGTACAGATGTTGAGTCAACTTCAGTCAAGGGCGGCCACCTGTTCTACATCCAGCACAAAAGAAGGAACAACTCTGATTTTGTGGAGTCTCATGATTTTGATGAGGATCTCGTTAGCTATTTTCATTAATTAGATTGCAGAATTGTAGCATTTCTAGTTGTGTTTCGAATTTGTATAAATCCCTCACAAGACAATGAGGAAGGATCATGATTTTGTAAAGGAACACACTTGTGCTTCTGAGCTGCGTGGTATTCATGTGTAAACAATTTCTGGTGATTGAATATAAATTTTTAGTTCTGTAAATTCTTAATTGTGTGTGGAGCAAGGATTTCGAGGGCCCCCATCGTCGAAGTTCACACACTTTCACATTACCGGTAGATCAATTTGGTGTTGTAGCGATTTCATTCTGGTGCTAGCTACCTGAATCATGTCATTGGTATGTGTTTCCTTGTAGATTCTAGTTTATAAATTGCAGAACAAATTCAGTCAAAGTTTTCAATCGATTTTATGCTCTATTTCTTTCATTTCATAGTTCACACTACAATTTCTATCATGCTGTATAACACTGGCAATATTGGATAAACGTTGTTCTTTTCACTGGTTAAATACTGAATGCGTTGAAGATTTAAACCACGATCTCAGTTCATTATATGTTGTTGTTTATTCAAATGATGAAGTGGTAAAGGACATTCACAAATTATGAATACTATCTTGTAAGAGATTTTGATTGGTAATTGTTCCTTCAGCGTTGGTAGAACTTTGTGGTTTGTAGCCTAGGGTTAGATTTACTATTTAATTGTTTTTTATCTCAGTTATTTTATCAGTAGAATTGTTTTCATGAATCAAATACTGTGTGCTTAAAAAGAAACAATGAAATCACCCTTGTAAGAGGATTTTGTGTCTGTAGGTTGCAGTATCCTTGTTCATCTGTCAGTAGATCTAGTTCAGAGTTAGCTAAATTCCAGATAAGTTTAGCTTCTAAGTCCTAAAACCTGGATGTCTCTCGAAGTTTACTGACCTGGATTGATTTAAATATATGTTTGATTCACCTATAGATCAGAGCCCAACAAGTACCCACGATTGGTAGTAAGTCAAGGGTTTAAATTACCTTACAAGACATTGTTATTAGTACGTGAATACACGTAAATTCCTCAAATAAGAGGAAGTTTACAAGTCAAGTGTCGTTAGAATATGAACATACATAAACTCCTTAAATAGAGGAGGTAAAAGAGGAGGTTTTTATGGATGCATGCCTACAGGTAGTTCGGTTTTGGCCCCGAGTTAAAGGCGACCCTGCCTCAACAAAAATATACTCGCGCAATGACTGCCTTAAATTGTGAGGAACCAAGTATTTTGGCAGAATCATTGCCTTAACTTGTGGGGAACATAGCGCACCCGAGGGGAGACCGTTTCCTCTCTGGCTATTTATTTGAATAGGTATTTTCATTTAGGGGAGGGAAGCTGACCTTTATATGGGGTTTTGGAAGGTAGAAACCTCTGCAATTTCCAAGAGTCGAGCTCTGATTTTCCAAGGGGCAATTGCTGGGAATGTGGTCTGGAGAATTGGCGCATCAATGGACCTTTCTGTTACCTTCCTAGGAGTTGGTGATTGCTATTAGGGAGCTACACTTTCCGATGCCCTCTATATCCTGGTACGATGATCCCTTGCATCGCATTCCTTTAAGGTAAGACACTCAACGATTAAGATCCATTGTGCATGTTTTGTTCGGTGATTTGTATGTGATCTCTAGATTTAATTCTCCCCATTTGTGTATGTATCATCTCCTTAGAATGAGTTGAATCTACACTATACGGTTGATTTCCAAGTCTGTTTTGGTTTGGAGCCCGTCATCACAGGAAAAGTTAAACTAGACAGAAGTAGAGACTTTGAGACGCATGTGTGAGGTGTTTTGTAGCTCTAATGAACAATGAAGTTTAAACATGAATGCTTAAGCTATATATCATTCAAGGATGATGGAACTGAGGAAACAGTTAATATCCTAACAAAATAATTATTTTTCCAGTAAGAATAAGTTCGTGGCAGCAAGAAATTTAAGCTTTATGAAAGTAACTGGGCTGGATTGTTTTGTTGAAAACCAGCTACCATGAGCATGCTCGTAGATTCTAGTCATTGATAGAAGGGATGTACCTATGATTTGGATATTATGTAGACACGCCATGCCAACTGTGATAGTGTGAAATGCTGTAGAGAGAATAATTATAATAAGCTACCCTCCTAAAGATGTCATATTTGCGTCCTGTGATAACTAGGTTTCGTGTTCCCCATTTAATGAGAATGTTTAAAGTCACTCTAGGGATATTGGAAAATAATTATAATACTGCAAATACTTGTGGAGATGACAACGCTTTACAAGGTTGCTATTAGAAAATCAAATCGAGTGAGGAGCGCAGGAGAGTTTTCAGGTTACTTGATCTGTTCGATTAAATGACTGTGGCTTAATCCATTTACAACCGACTAACAAACTCTCAGTTTGACCTTAGGTACCTATGTAACTTTTGGAGGAGTGACTAGTTCTCTGTTTTACGTCCATATTGCATAGTAGTGAAATATTTGGATAACATAGACAAACAAAAGATTTATATAGGCCTGTCTTTTAAAAGATTTACCTACGTTTTTGAAGTCAAATGTATGACTACGATTAAGATTGTCTATTTTAATCCTTGCGTGTGTGTTGGATGTCAATTGTAGGATGTTGATTCGGGTGAAATAAGCCATAATATATATATGGGTAACCTAGAGATATAAAGAGCTTCGTGTATACTCTATTTTTATTTTGTTATACCTTGTCAAAAGTTGGGTTTTGGATATTTATTTAGATAATAAGGTAGGGTATTTAGGTTACATTTAACATGTAATTTACATCTACGTATGGCACAATGGTTTTTCCCAATTCATTATGAGTATACCTTCCCTTAGTAGGCCTCATAGAGTTGGCGGTCTTAGCTTTACCTTGTAAGGTTCGTTTATGAGAAGCTTGGCAACAAAGGTTGTTGCGGTTGTAAAACATAATATTTTTGGAATAAATATGCTCGACGGTTTAGTGGACGTAACCCTGGGTTGGGGTGAACCACATACATTGGTGTGTATCATGTTACGTATTTTGATGTGTGTTATTTTATGTGCTTGGATGATCCGCTTTTATTATTAAGATGATGTAAATAGCTCGATGTGCTTGGATGATCTCTTAATTATGATTATGTAAATGGCTAGACGTGCTAGTAGGTTCTCTTTCCACTGAATACCCTATGATCAATTGGAAGATTGATATTCTTACCCTCTCACAACGGAAAACTGAGAGCACATATGTTATCATATGTTCATCTATGGAAATAATTTGTTTGGTTTTCTATGATTGACATGTTGGAGCCTTTGACGCCTTTCAGATATTGGGGCTCAGCAAACATCTTTCTTTTTTCCTGTAATTTGGGGAATAAATCAATGTGGGGATAGTTGTTACCAGTAAGATATATGTATCACATATAAGCATAACTTGAAACTCTTATATTAAGGATATATATCTTAAGTATATTACTTGTTTGAATGGGGCTATGGATATTAGACTAACAATATTTCAGGACCCCAAGAAATGCTTCCAGGTAAGGGAATCGGATCTGAATATATATATATATTAGTTTTGCATTTATTGACGCAGTCATGCCATGGCAGAAAAATCGATAAACTCATGGAATTCGATTGTGAAGTGATAAATTATATTGATGCTCAATAATGACCAAAGAAGGTTGGTTAGATTAGTGATACAATGCCAAAAATGATAAGAAGAGGAGCACTAAAAGTGACTCCTTATACTAATAAAGTAAATAGTTAGATAAAAACAGTAGTTTAACAATATGCTAAAGTATGTTAGATAGGGCACACTCTGTAGCCATGAAAGATGTTGCAATAAGTTGTAGAATAACATAAACAAAAGGAAAAAAATATTACCCCTTTTTGCACATAATGGCATGGAGGTACAAGGGGTGCGTTACAAGTTCTCTTTCATTTTGATGCGAGATTTGTTGCCGTTTGAAATGCTAGAGTGACTTTTACATCCACTATAGGCTGACAAATTTGATTTGGAGATTGAACCACCTGGCATGGTTCTTGCAAAGTCACATTTGAATCATGAGGAACATAATTATTGAACTCTTCACAAGATTGTCCACTTAATAATGGACCAAGAATATAATTTCCGCTATAACTAGCTTCCTTTAATGATGCATTATCTTCCTCCACCTCTACATCAGGTATCTATTGAGTGGGAATGAGAAATATTTTCTTATCCAATGCATGTCAATGATTTCTTGAATCTTCCATCTTCTTTTCTTTTTTATTTTCAGCTTCTTCCGGTGTAAGCACCTACCTCGCTAAATTTCGACCTATATTACATACATTCCCCATTGAAATCCACCCAAACTTATACAAAACCTATGGATTTGTGTAAGAAATGATTAAATTGTAGGTTGAATAGTTCTCTGTGCGTGGGTTCAAAAGAATTATGTCTTTTTCTACAGTAAACCTGGACCACAGCATGCAACCTATGAAATACCTCTTATACCTCAATGCTATTAAGGGTGAAAAAGGGGTGAATATTTTTTTTATTTTCACTATTACTACAAAATGAGTCAATCACTATCTTAGGGAGTGGGATAAAAACCTTAAGGAATAACAGTTTAAATTTTTCTCTCTATAAGACTATCAACTTCTGCATATCATAGGTGATTACAATTTAAACACAATGCCACACTTTAAATGTTTAACATATGTCTTGGGCCTCCTTCCCATAAACATAGAATCCCAATATACTTATTAATTGACAATACTCCCAACAATTAAGTCTAACCTTGGCACAAGAAAGTGCACTTGTATTATCGTCATTCTGAAAGTAACTTATACATAAAATAAACAACTTTTCAGGATCTGCATATAAAAGTTTATTGTTACTATATTTTAAACAGGTCAACCTTGTCAGTGTTAGATCTTATGTGATATTATAATGAAGCATGTCCAACCAATTTGATAATGATCAAACTACACACATTGTAAAAATTTTGTATACTCGAGGCACAATAAGGCACAAATAAATGATACACATCAAGACACATAAAATTATATACATCCACAGTACACAAAAACAAGACCCATGTACGTGGTTCACCTCAAACCTTTGGGTTACATCCACCAAAATTTAGCCACCCTCTTTATTTATAATTTCACATAGAAAAAATATACAAACTACATCGTAAATTATGTGCCAATCCTCATAGTTACTCATATAACCATGGAGTACATTTTATCCTCAAACTGAGACCCACATAATAAGAAAAGCACCTTCATATACCCTATAAGTAGGCATGGCATTCATTTCAGAGTTTGTTAACTAACAATACCTCTATACACTGACATGATTAAGTCCCAACTATCATGCTCTTACATTTGAACACAAAACAATGCAACATAGACCACATGGAAAAGGTAAATAGTTTTGATTCCACTGATGCTAATGAAGTTTATTATAAAGCATGACATACCTTGTAAGTTCTTCTCCTTCTTCATTTACTTGGAAACTATCTATCTTGTCAAAATGTGGTGCACATTTATTTTCATGTTTCTAAATTATGAACCAGAAATTTGATGATGGACACAGACATCCAAGATAATTGCATCTTCAAAAATGAACTAGGCATGTTATAATGATTTGAATATTGCAGAGAAACAAATGATGACAACATCACAACCATAATGAATTAGTTCAATTATAGGAATATTCTAGACACTATCATCAAAACATCACGCACTTGACCACAATGAGGCCTATCAATACTAAGACAATTTGGGCTAGATTTTCCAATTATTTCAGACATCGCACAATAATCCATTCCATAAGCAGCAACTCTTTCCCTATTTTCACCTTTACAACCGTGCAGAGAAAACAAATTAGCTCTGGGGTAACAATAGCCTTCGTTGCACTGGTCAGTTTTTACATGGTTCCCTTCTTTGAAATGGCAAGTGCACATGGACTAAGATAAAATGGAAGGATATGTATCTAGATAGTTAGTAATAAAAAACCCAGGAGGGCACCACACAAATCACTGTCACTTGAAGCAAGTGTCAAATTGGGAATTCGTTGCAATAAAAGGAGCAGACATCTGGTAGGTAGGTGGCATGTTTACCAGTTCAGTTAGTAGAGGTATGGGGAAAGGGGACCGCATACCAAAATATGAGTTTTATCTTCGGTGAAAAACTACAGAGGCTAAAATAGATCATACAAAGGTTCAATCTAGGACTCAAACCATGTACGCATTAATGTCTAATTTATAGAAGATTGTAACCTGTAATGTTTACCAATGTTATGCCAATCTATACTTCCTGGGAAGACAGGGGCGTGGGTAGGTTCAAGGAAGGTAGTATGTACCCAAAAGGATCTAATACCTATAGTATAAGCTCTGGAAGTGATCCAAAAGGAAAATCAACCCCAAAAAGATAAAACATAAGCAAATCATTTTACATACAAATTAATAAATGTGTTTAAGGTAAACAGAGTGAATCGTCAACATGAGATCGTAGTTTGGATCAGTGATGGATCCACATCAATAACAAGCACTCCTAGCTAGGAATAAATCGTTCTCAAATCACATTCAATCTACCAAAGACGATATACTCCAAATCGCACAACCAAAAGTAGAAGAGGCTCATACCTTAGATTTGCTCAAACAAAAAATGAAACACAGGTTGTGGGAAAAATCACCATTCAATACCAACGACTCACTTCCGCAAAGCTTAGGCAGCGATTTTCATAATCAAGATGGGCCTCCATTATGGATTTGACTCCAAGAGCTTCACTTAAAATAGAAGAGAGTCTGCACCGAGCGCTGAATGCCAATGCTACCCAGGTCACGCGCCCCCTATTCTTTGCATTTTCCTTATACTTAAAGTGGAGGGGGGAGCGAATTTATAGGTTGGTTCGAATTTTTCCCTCAGAATAATTACTGCTCTTTCTATTTTCTTAGCATGCCCATCCAAATTTAAAGGAAGGAATTTTGGAAAGATTTGTCAAGGACATTAATACCCTGACACAAATAGAAAGATTCCTTTTTAAACAAGTTAGTTACCCCTGCGTGTTTTTCTCATAATCGAGGGAGGTTAGAGTCGTTTAAGGAAAAAAACAAAATCTTCTTATCAAAAAAATCTTCTTTTTGCTCATGCAATATCCTGTCTTAAATCTGTCAGTACTTAGCTTTAAATCCTGCTTTGAATCTTTCCACACTTAGCCTTAAATTACACTTTAAATCTTTCAATCACTTAGCTTTAATCTTATTTATATATTAATACATTGTCTAGGGCTACCTAAAAAGTGGATATATGTATATAACATGTCATAAGTTTGGTATATGCTAATAAATGTCACCCTAAAACAGTCCATATAAATGGTACGTTACCATTTAGTATTAATCGAGGTATTCGAGTCACAATATCTATTTTTCATATTGTCCTTTAGTAACTTAAAATATTGTTTGGTTATTTTTCTTTTAATATAACTCCTTGTCCCTTTGCCGAGGTTAATATGGTGGTAACCTCTCAAGCAATGGCTTAATTATGCTAGAATTCAAACCACTAGGCTATAGTATTTTTAGTTGGCTAGTTGCGACTAAAAATAGGGATCCCTATAGGATTCCATAGTTTAGACATTGATCAGAGTACGGTGTCGGAATTAAGGGTCCCTAACCATTCTCATTTTTCCCTCATGGTTCAGTTGCCTGTCCTTTAAGCTATTTCGATATCTTGAGTCTCCTAGGTCTACAACTTAGGAACTTAGATAGTATTAATTATAGGGTTTTACTGGCGGGGCCTTGGCCTTGAGCTCCTCACCAGAAAAACGAGTAAGTTATACATTCATACTATCAAATATTTTTGGGTATACAACAGGGACATTACACAACCCAACATTTTTTACAAAACAAATATCGCATATGCGATATAACGCATGTTTGTTTTATCGCATATGCAATATGGATACACTGATATTTACTTAACCAAAAGTTTGTATTACATGATCACTAAATCACATAATGTGATATATCACATATGGGATTTAGTGCATATCAAATATTTAAACTTGATAACCTTATAATGGAACCCATACCCATGGTTAAGACCTCCAGACCTATCCTTGGACCATGGTAGTGTCTTCAGAACTATCTCTTCTCTGGAAATATTCATAATGGTTCCTATATGACTATGGTCAATGCCTTGTGAACAATATTCAATGCATAAAATAGTATAATGGCACATATATCCCATATTAAGGCTAAATATCCCCTTTAAAGGGTATCTGTAGTGGTTTAAGACTTGTTTATGTTACATTATTGTCCCATTACCATGGTTAAGACCCTAAGACCCATCCTTAGTGCATAAAACCTCATAATGACAACCATATCCCACTAAAGGAAAAATATTCCATCTATAAGGCATGTGTAGTTATTTAGGGGCTTCTTGTCTTCTCTTCCATGACTATAGTCAATTTCCAGAGACCCATCGACCCATCGATACAAAACCCTATAATGGAACCCTTATCCCATTATAATAACATGTAGACTCCCAATATTCCATCTATATGGTCTATGGGGTGGCTCATTGCCCAACATTACATTGGTTAAGAGGTGGGGGGGATTCAAAAAAGGGAGAGGAAGGTGTAGAGGGAATCATGGGAGGGAGGGATGGATAGGGGACATATATGGGGTGGATGAAGGGAGGATAAATATAATGAGAAGGGAGGATGGGTAGGGGAGAGATATGAGGGGGGACTGGAGGGAGGACAAATATAAAGGGAAGGGATTTGTGGGAGGAGAATAAATATAAGTGGGAGGAAGGTCCCTGAGGTATTATACATTGTCAAGGGATTAAACCTCTACTTTGGTCCCTAACTGAAGCTTCTAGGCATCTAATACCACCAATAACACCTTAAACCACCATATGTTACCTCTTAAGTCCATTCTTAGCTTTGTGTGTGGGAATTAAAATCATTAGGTTGTTTTAATCACTAAGGATGGGTTTAGAGACCCTTAACATGGTTGAGTGATCAAGAAACCCAGGTCATAGACACTAAAGGAAGCTTCTAGGAATCCACAAGAAATAATAATGTATGAAACCACCACACATGACCTCTCTAGGGGGTCTTTCACCTTAGATTAGGGATATGCAAGAAATTGGGATTTTTTTTGTAACATTAGTTATTGGTCTCAAGGACACATGCATGGAAATGGGAGAAAACCCAAGCCTTGGGCCCTAAATGAATCCCTTATTCATTGAAGGTCAATAAGGACACTTCAAACTACCAAAGAGGGCCTATTGATGGTATCCCTACCCACAAAATGGGGATAATCATTCCATTGAGAGATTTTAAATAGTAGACATGGTTCTCAAGGCCTTACACATGGTTGATGAAGTAAACCCAAGCCTTACTGCATAAAGGAATATTATATCCATCCAAGGCCTAAAATTATACCTCAAATCACCTCACATGACTTGAAAGCACTAGATATGGGTCGCGTGGCCTTCAACATTGTTGGGGAACTAAACATTGGGATTGTAATCTAAAAAAAATTCTAGGAATCCATGACCATGAAAACCACCTGAAATGACCAGCCATGGCCTCTTGAAGTTAGCCTTTCCTTTGAGTGATGACATGCATGTCGTTAGAAGGTTTTGGATAGTAGATATGAATCCATTGATTGTGGACATTGTTAAGGTAGGAAACCTAGGACTTGTACCATAAAGAAAAATTCTTAGAATATAGTTTTAAGAATGAAATTTGATCCACCATACATGACCTCATGATTATATCCTGAACATAGTTGTGGAGAAACCCTAATCCGTAGGCCCTAAATGAATGTCATACGAATCTTGACCCAAGAATGATGCCTTGAACGAAAAAAATCACTTCTTAAGAAGATATTTGGCCTCCAAGTGGGAATATTAGTATGATTATGAGTTCTCGAGCACAATGTATATATCGTGCAGCCTCAACATAGTCAATAAATGATACCTTGGCCTGAGGCCCTAAAAGATGCTTTTGTGTGTCCACAGAGAAAAATAATGCTTCAAAACAACATAAATGATCTCGCAATCCTTATCCTCATAGTGTATGTGTTGGTACCATTAGGAATATTTTAGGGCTAGATATGTGTTTCAAGCTTTAGAGAAAGGTTAGGCAATAAAACTCGATCATTAAGTCTAAAAATCATCTTCTATGTATTAAGCGCCATGAACAAGCTCCATGGACAAGCGTCGTGAACTTCCAATAATCTGACCTCATTATCCACAACCATTCACAAATTTTAGGCTAAGCTTCATCCTTTTGCCACACTAAACCACTTTGGAGGCACCAATAATTACCATGATCTTTTCTTTTTAGATTGGGTTTCTCCCAAAGACTATCCACTAACTTGGTAAACTCTTTTTTTACTGTCGTACCAAGCTACTAAAGCCAAAACACATATGCGTTATAGCGCATATGTGATATGAATAACAATAAAATGCATATGTGTTATAACACATATGCATGTTTTTAAAATTTAAAAACTCAGTGAATGTGTCATAATGCATATGTGTTATTTCATCCTCACTTGGAGGAGATCACAGATATCTCTACTAGTAAAATCATAGCGAAGGGTGGTGCAAATCATGCCTCCAAGGCATATGAGTTCTCACACTTCATGCCATTTTTAGAACTAGTGCACTCTTAGCATCCACTCGCAAGGGAAGGTAAAAATATTTCGTCTACATCTTTTGCAGTTTCCACTAGTATTGGAGATCTAGCTGTATCAGTTTATGAGATTGAGATTCAGGGTGATTTAGATCTAGAACCAGTCCCTCCTTCCAAATTGGAAGGTAGGAAGATGACTAGAAATCCATCTAACACTCAGAAGGGAAAGACCCTTGCGCTATGTCATGCAATCTTACCTCCTTTAGAGAGATGCAATAGACTCCATGTAAGATGCTACATGGAAAGGGCTCAATCTCACTACATTTAGAAGAATAGCACTAATCATACACCTCTTCCTCCAGTAAGAGACAAAGGTTACAATCCTCCTTCTTTCCACCATCATTTTGGGAGAATATGGAGAAGTATACATGCCATGCCCCAGGATACCTATGCACAGAACATCATGCATTCTGCTTTGCTGCATCACACACATTGCAGCAACACATTTTCAAGTTTTTCAAACTTGAATCCTGATCCTATCTGCTTAGTTAGAGGGGGGTATTTTTTCCCATGTGGTTTTTTCCCTAGCTCCTTATATTGAGCAATTACTTTACTTTACTTGATGTAATGGGTGACCTATTATGATCTTAGTTACCAGGCCCCACAGATTGTCAAGTTAGCATTTAGGGGGGGTGTTAGGATTATTAATACTCCCTTGTCCAATTTGGTCATATGTCTAAATCCTGAGTCATGTCTAAATCAAGATTCCATGAAGTCTATTTTTAGTCACTAGCACCATTGGTTACACTTGGCCTAATTGCGGTACATGTTCTAGTTACTAAAGTGTGGGAAACACTAATTGAGGCATACTGCCACTTATTGCACTTCCATGCATCATTTTAGGAGCCTCCTAGATCAATACCTACAATTTAGGATCCAATAGGAGTGCGGATAGCAACTAATGTCAGTTGAGTTGAGTTGGTGACTAGTCAAGCCCAGTTAAGAGTAAGTTACATTCAGTTCTAGTCCTATACATTTAGTTAGGGCTAGGTTTGCATGGCTACATGTAGGAGATGTGCATTCCTCACCTACCACAATCAGTTACGCTTATTTAACACTGAATTAGACACTTGATTTGTGATTTATAACTCCGATGAACTCTGATAATGATTTAGACAAGGTTAGTTAACCATTCAGTTAAGTCGAGTCTAATCAATTCGAATTTCCTCACATGTATTCGAATTGCTTGTGTCTATTTAGCCATTGTACTTCATTCTAATTATTATCTATTTAATTTTGATTAATGAAGGCATTCATAGTTGCAAGCCATTTTTGCACTATTTCATTCTTCAATTACTGAGTAAATTGTGTGATATATTTTGTGAGTTGTGTGTTGATCCATAGATATATGTGCTCAATTTAATAGTTACATAGTCTACATAGAAATTAATCACTGTGTGATTAAAGACATACGTCTAAGCAACCAACTGATAGAAAAAGTGCCAATAAAAATAAATCACCTGTTTCCATTAAGGATTGTTCCAGACATGAAAGAAAAAGACAAATAGAAGAGTTGCATTCGAGGAAAAACACAAAGAAGCAAACATGCATAGCTAGAAGAATGAAAACCTGATAGCGCTGAAATTCAAGCAACATTTCAAGCAGAAGTTTAGGATGATTCATGGCTATGGCATTTTAGATTTGGACATGTGAACTTTGGTGGGAAAAATCTACTGCACATGAATAATATGGTGAAAGGATTTCCATCGATCGACAAACCAAAGAGAGTTTGTGAAGGCTGCATTTTTGGAAAGCGTCATAGAGATACTTTTTTAGTTGGAAAGTCATATAGAGCATGTACACCACTTGAGATTGTGCACGCTGATATTTTTGGTCCAATGCAGACATCATCCATTAGTGGCTACAATTATTTTCTTACTTTTATTGATGACGTACTATTCAAGAAAAACATGGGTATATTTTCTGAAACTTAAATATGATGCATTTAGTTGTTTTCAATAGTTCAATGCACTTGTGTAGAACCATAGTGGACACCATATCAAAATATTAAGCACGGACATAGGTTGTGAATATGTCTCGAATGAATTTCTAATTTTTTTGCAAGACCCGTGGCATAAAAAAGAAATTCACTGTACGCTATACACCTCACCATAACGGTGTTGCTGAAAGAAAGAATAGAACCATTATGGAGAATCCATGCATCATGATGGTATCCAAACATTTTCTAAATGAATATTGGGTTGAATAAGTCACAACTATTGTATATATCATGAACCGGTGTCCAACAAAGAGTATGAAGAAAAAAGTTCCTCAAGAAGCATGGATATGTATGAATCATAGTGTTTCTCATTTAAATTTTTTTGGTTGTGTTGCATATGCTCATGTTCCAGATGAACTAAGAAAGAAATTAGATAAGACTGGACATAAATGTATTTTTTGTTGGTTATTATGAAGACACAAAAGCATACAAGTTGTATGATCCTGTCGCAATGAAAGTGATCATCATTCTTGATGTTCAATTTGTTGAAAATGAATCATGGGATTGAACTGTTGAGAAAAATTTCAATATTGTGTCGAATATCGACCATCATGACATGTCGAAGGAAGTGGTTGAAACCCCACATGTAAATCAAAATGTCACAACACCGTCGACTCCCACGACATCGTGACATGGTTCAACACAAGGAACATCGACACAAGTCGCAGTTGGAGCTACAGTACTGACAAGTACACTAAGAGGACATTAGACTCCATCAAGTAGTTTGTTGAGGTTGATATCAAAACATCTAGTGAAGACACGAGGTCTATGTGAATTATATGAAGGTGGTACACCAAATTCATTCTCTCTCTTTCCATTATTTTCTCAAGTAGATGATTCTCTATCTTTTGAAGAAGTTTTCAAAGAACCAGTATGGGAACAAGACATGGATGAATAAATATAATACATTTAGAAGAATCAAACATGGGAGCTGGTAGATATACCAAAAGATAAAGATGTAATCAACGTCAAATGGATTGACAAAACAAAGAAATATGGTGATGGGAATGTGTAGAAGCACAAGGAAAGAATGGTCGCAAGAGGGTTAACACAACAACATGACATAGAGTTCAATGAAACATTTGCATCTATCGTACACATGGATACAGTCAGAACAGTTTTGGCCATTGATGCACAAAACAAATGGAATTTTTATCAAATGGATGTTAAATCAATATTTTTGAATGGTTATCTAGAGGAAGAAATGTATATGGAACAGACACATGGCTATGAAGTTCCAGGTCAAGAGCACAAAGTGTACAGGATGAAAAAGGAACTATGCGGTTTGAAGGAATATTGTATAGCTTTGTACAGCTGCATTGATTCCTATCTCACGAAAAATGAATTTCACATAAGTGAAAGTGAGCCGATGTTGTACACCAAAGTTAATGAGAAAGGTAACATGTTAATTGTATACATTTATGTAGATTATTTAATATTTATTGGTGACTTTGGAATAAAGGATTTTAGAATAGTCATGGAAAGTGAATTTGAAATGACTGATTTGGGGCTTATGAATTTTTTTCTGGGCATTGAAGTCCAACAGTGTGAAAGTGGTATTTTTATATCACAATCAAAGTATGAAACTGCAATTTTGAAAATATTTAACATGTCTACTTGTAAGACAACCCCAACATCAGTAATAACATGTTTAAAATTGAGCAAGTATGATGATGGATCAACTGTAGATCCTACATTGTTTAAAAGGATTGTTTCAACATAAGCAGAGTATGTTTCATCTACAAGCGTTGCATATCAATCCATTTGGATACAAAGAATTTTGAAAGACCTATCGTAGAATCAGTAAGAACCAACAACCATTTTCTGTGACAACATTTCAGCCATTGCATTATCTAGGAATCATTTGTTTCACAACAGAACCAACCACATCAACACAATATTTCATTTAATAATAGAGTTGATGAACACCAATGAAATTTGTTTAGAATTTTGTAGGTATGGGTATCAACTTGGAGACATCATTATAAAATCATTAGCAAGGGATACATTCCAGTATTTGCAAAGTTATATTGGAATGACAAGTTCTGCACAATGAACTATGCCATGCACACAACAAGATTAAAGATCTCAAACATTTTGTAATATTTTTTATTAAGATCCCCATCTGCTCATAATTAAGGGGGACTATTGTAAATATTAATTACTCACTGATTCGTATGATATCTCAACCGGCTCGGCCATAGTCTGTATCAATTCAGTTTCTAGTAGACAGCCTGACAAGATAAAGAGTTCATGTCTCTCATATACAAACAAGTCAAATTAAATTTCTGAAGCTAAGATTTTAGGTCGATAGTTATTATAGTATTTAATGTTAAGCTAGTGGATTCACAGAGAAGCCAATTTTAGTTTTCCTATATATAGAAGAAGAAGATTGTAAATCAGAGAGAGAATTTTTAGAGAATAGAGTCAAATCTCAAGCTTCTGTGTGTTTTAAAGTGTCGAGAGCTGAAGCTTTCTAAAAGGTGAAACATCCTTGTAAATTTCCATGTTTGTATTTACAGAAAATAGTTCTCTGTTATGTCTTGACAAGTTTTGTAAATCTATTGTTATGGTTAAATGCATGTTTTATTTAGCGAAATATTCTCTTCAGAATTACTTGAGTAAATGTTAGTTTTTATTATATGATTATCAGAATTACTTGAGTAAAGTGAAATAAACATAGAATCCATAAACATTTCACAAAGTAAAAGTTAGTTTTTATTATATGATTTTTTGAATTATTGTTGTGTCAAGTTTTAATCTAAATTACCAGTCATTGAAAAGTGATTTTCATTTTATGAAGTCTTTAGACTAAGAAATATCCTTTGTAAAAGTTTGACTAAAACTGGTTCAGTCGAGTAAGTTAGTCAGATTCAAAACCCAGTGGAAGAAAAAAGTTGTCGAGTAAACTGATCGAAGTCAAGTTAACCAGTTGAGGGTTGAAGCAAAATATCTCGAGTAAGTAATTCAAGGTAAAACCAACAAGTAAGTATTGTTGAGGTAAAAAGGTGTCAGGTCTAAAGTTCGACCAAAAGTAGTTATTAAAAATAGAACTTGTCAAAATATTTTGATCAAGTTTAAGTTGTCGACTTGTCTAGTTAGTGTTAGACAAGTTTTATGTGATGATTGAAAAAATATTAAAATTTGACAAAAAAATTAAATTTTATAACTAAGAGGTAACTCAAACTTAGCTGTCTCAATATTAGTCTCCCAATATTATCCTATTTCACATAGAACAATGAACACTTGTGTTAAAGAGTATTCGCAATTGAAAATCACTTTCATAAATTAAGTTGGATGTTATATTTAAATAATATATAATATTTTTATGATAAATAAAGTTTATGATGAAATGTTACCCAGTACATGGATTTGAAGAATATATTCATGCTTTTGTTGGAATAATTATTTCTCTCAGTCCCATATAGAGAAATCGATTCAAGTTGGTGTAGTTAATAATTTGTAGTGGCATGGGTCCTGTTGGCTCAATTTGTTTAAGTTCACTTTAGACGGTGAGGTGACTTATACCCACATTAAAGAAGTTTGTGCAGTAAAGGTTAATCACCACATGGTTCAGTCTCATTTACATTCTAGTATTCACTTATTGTATTAATTTCCACCTCATGAAGTCCACATCGAAAGTTTTTCCATGACCAAATGTGTAGATATTTGGAGGTGTTGAAAGCCAAAACCTGATAATTATATCAGGAATTCCAATATCAAAAACCTCGATTTTTCAAGAACCGACAATCTAAAATGAAGACAAGTGGAAACAATTGAGCTTGTATTAAGAGAGTTATATCGAAGGATTCAATAAGGGTCCTTGGGAGAAATCCTGATGGATAATTAATGGAAAAGTGTCGAACCTAATGTATTGGAGTTTCATGATGATGTCATCAAGATGAATCATGAAAACATCACAAAGGAATCTCCCAAGAGGAAGGGGAAATACATCGAAGCTGATGTATCAGAATTCATAATTCTTTAGAAATCTCATTAGAAGGAGTTCCTATAAGTAAGAGGTGATTATACATGAGAGTGTTGGGATTAGAGGTGTTGTTTCAACAAGTTTAGTGAAATATCATATGGAGAATGACATGAAGAGAAGTGTGACAGTACATCAAAGTAATGATTTTTTGTGATCAACCTGAGAGAGCATAGATGAAGGCCAATAAAGGATTTCCTATAAAGAAGAACTGAAGTAGTATATTTGATGGCATAGAGTAGGTGCAAGGTTAAGGTGCTGATAGAGAATGAAATGTCAACAAGCAATATACCTCCTTAGTAACCAATGGATCTAAGTATAGAACCAACAAGTTTTATGTCTTAAAAAAAACTTATCTTAAGAATTTTCCTAAGTTGTTGTAAAGCCCTATCTTCCCATAGAACCACAAACCCAAATGGAGTCTTACCTTGTGATTGATGGTTGATCTAAGTGTACAGTGCATAAGCCATGTCGCACTAGTGTTCGCATGCACATGGACATCCTAGCGTTAGTATATCCATAATAATAATAAAATATTTAAACATATTCTTCCTATTAATATAATACGGGGTAAATCCCTCACATTTGAACAAAGAAGAAGGAAGCTCGAGAGGAGGTGATCCTGTCATTTCTCTCATCTAGCCCGTACCTTAGAAACCTACACTAAACATTTAAGTATTGTTAAAACTGTTCATTGCAAACTATAATATAATTTAAGGATAAATAAGATTCATAGTAAACATTACCTTGCATATCGAGTTTGGGTCAGGAGGGCGAAGCAAGATCATCCAAAGCATTGTGTATACCCTGAACTTCACTTGTCAACAAGAGGGAAAAGTTATAATAAAAACCATTTTAATAATGAATGTATTTCTTAAATTAACTAGAGAAGAATCTTACCTTGCTAAGATGCATGAAAGGCCAAGGGCCGCCTCCTTCTAGATCTCTCTATTCTTCCTCTTCCTACGCATCAAGAAACTATACATTTCAACACTGTTAAGAAAAACCTTTTTCAAATGAATCTACAGAGTAAGATGGAAGCATTTTCTTCTTTACCTGTTAAATTAAAACCTTGCAGGTTGGAAAGCCTATTCCAAAACTACAAGGAAGGTGACTCAACTTCCTTCTTAACCACACGAGGAGCCAGGAAAGGTCGAGGATGTAATGGTAACAACATTTTCCATTAATCACTAATAAGGCTCCAACAAACTCAATATTATAGACTAGAATTTTAAACACTCATAAACAAGCCGTGAAGGGAAAGAATGGTTGCATACACAACCCACAGAGTGGTGAAGTATCGGCCTCCATTAAAAAAAAAAAAAAACACACAGACAAGAACAAATTAATGCTTTGAAAAACCCTCATGAAAACTTAATGCCACATTAAAACCCTACAAAACCCTTCAACTAGATCAATGACAAATCGATGCTCGAGAATAAAATTTTGCTTCAACACATACAATTAGCCATGTCATTAAATGTGCATAGATGTGCTATGAACTAGCAGCCAAGGCTATGCCTTTAAATTTAATACAAGTCATTTAAACCCTCATATCATTTTAGGAAAACACTAGTATACCACCAAACATTTATATATCAAACTTTATATTATATCTATCATGCTCATGATGTGTAAATCCACAAGTTATGGATTTAGACCATAGTCCAAGTCTTATGGTTGTTACAAAGCTTTCAACATATTTTAAGCAAACTACGACCAAGCTAATAGACAATGATATAACCACCTATGCCAAAGAAACTCATATGAAGTGTGGGTTTAACATAAGCTTAAGCAAATAAATGTTATTTTAAGAGTGTAGCTAGGACTAAGCCATAGGTTTAGGCTTGTGTTCTAAGTAATCAAACCATTACATAATAAACTCAAAGACTTAAACATAACCTTGGTGAGGTTGTGACCTAGTCATCGGTGTAAATGGAGACCACGCTAAACGGAAGACATGCCTCGTCATCCAACAACAATAGTTCTAGTTAAAAACTATCCATGAAATCAAATCAATAGTATGTTAATACAAATATGGATGTGCTACGACCAATAGATTCATGTTGCGAAAAATAAGAAATAATAAATCGTAAACAATTTCTTATTATTAATATTATTGAAATTACGGTTTGTGACAGGTGTATTCAGTCTAAGTCAATGTAATGTGTGGGAAAATTGTGAGTAATAGATGGTGTTTATGAATCAAATTTTACTTGTGATCACCAGGATTACTAACTTCTATTTATATTCCATCCAAAATATTGAGTTTAAGTGAGTATATTATTGTTAGAAGAGAAAGGACTCTATGAAAGTATATTCTACCCAATAAACATGTAAATGCACATAGTTTTTCAATTTTATCATAAAGTTAAAATTGATTATGGCGATTGAAATTTCGATGTTATTTTATTTTCTCAATGTAGTTATGACACATGTATATTTTGTATTGAACACAAATACGCACATACATGAGAGAATTTTGGCTTCCATATTTTCATCTTTAAAATTTTACAATATACAATAATGACTAATTATTTAGTTGACATATTTACAGTGAAAGTATGACATAAAAATGATCACAATTTTGTTGCGAATGAGTGTAATGATGATGCAAATGCAACATAAATACTATTAACATTTGTGTTTTGTTACATAAAAGGATGGCCTCTATGAAACTACAATATAAAAATTGATGCAAGGCAATGTAAAGACCATGAAGACCTAGACAATACATTTCTCCATCTCTTAGTTTTCATTGCTGTAAAACACAACTATGATGGAAAAAAAATGAAAACATAAACATAACTATGGAATGCACGCCAAAACAAAATGGCATGTGTGATTCCAAACTAGAATGCTAGATCCCTATATCATAGTAGGCTATACTAGGATTTATAAAATATCATTGTTCTGATATTATCGCTAACCAAGTGGCTACCACATACAAGAATGGAATTAATGTCATAACTAGATCTAGCAACCTGACAATTTCTTCCCTCCTTAACTCAATAATGATATTTTCCCTCACCAATAATGCAAATCCCATAAATAATTAAGTTGGAAGATTATGAAATATTTCCTTTATTCATAAACCTCATCTGATTGAATGGGAAAAAAATGTGAAAAATAGAGAACCTCCAATTGAAACAAAAACATTGTTAGTGCTAGATTAAATGGCTATCTTGAAAGTGATCCTCAAACCCCTACAATATTTATATTTTTACTTTTTTTTATTATGTCCCTTAGCCATATAGTCTTTTATACATCCTTAAAGCCTTGAATGTTTTAGAACTTTCTTGACTCGGTCAATTTTAGGTAAGAAGTAGGGCACCATGATATAGTAGTTTGGTTTAGGAAAGCTTCATTAAAATCATCATTAAATAGGGAAAAAAAATGAAAAATAAATTGAAACAAAAACATTTTTACTACTAGATTAAAGGGCTATCTTGAATGTGATCCTCAAACCCCTACTATATTTACATTTTTACTTTTTGTGATTATGTCCCTTAGCCATATCATTTTTTATACATCCTTAAACCCTTGAATGTTTTAGAACTTTCTTGACTTGGTAAGTTTTAGTTAAGTAGTAGGGCACCATGATGTGGTAGTTTGGTTTGTGGAAGCTTCATCAAAATCATCATTAAATGAGAAAATGCTTGAAAAATAGAGATCCTCCAATTGAAACAAACACATTGTTATTGCTAGATTAAATGGCTATCTTAAATGTGATCCTCAAACCCTTATTATATTTATATTTTTTTTTACATTTTTTATTATGTCCCTTAGCCATATCGTATTTTATACACCCTTAAAGCCTTTTTAATGTTTTATCAGTTTTAGTTAAAGCTTCATCATAATCACCATTTCCAGTTTTGTATGGAATGTTTCTTTTGTAATGCTTCATCAAAATCACCATTTCCATTTTTGTAGGGAACGTTGTACATCTATTATATATATATATATACTTTTATAGATTTTTTTTAATAAACCATTAAAAAATTGTATTAATTCCCATGTTGTGCTGTTGACAAGTTTGCATTTATATGTTGAAATCGCCAACAAAATGCTTGAATGAGAATTGGTTGCCGTAGCCATTAAACAGCTTTTCATAAATGCGGCTTTGTTTGAACATGTCATATTATGCTTCATATTATGTCGAGGGCATAGAATTTAGTTTGTCGTGTTGTAGAAGGAGTAAATGGTTTCCATGTTATTAGTCTTCGAATCGGAGTCATCAAACTATAAGCGGCTGATAGTTTGAAAGTTCAGCCCAGAAGACTGTTGAATGGCTGGTCGAAGAGAACCTATTAAAAAAAATGTAAGCAATGATGTATTCCATTTTAAGATTCAATCTACAATCTCAATTTTCAAAAATAAAATGATCCCCACAATCTTTTCACGCGTATACTATCTTTAATTTCAAGATTAAAGTGCCCCGCAAAAGCTTTTGACGCGTCTAAGAGCTGGACTACATTTTCATTTATCTAAAGGTTCATAGCTTTCGGTGTCGTAAAGCTTCTGAAAACTAGATTGGTATAGAACCTTCTGTAACTTCGGGTTTTGCTCATATTTTTGATAGTTTAGTTGGCTACCGTAGAAGTGTGATCTTGAGATTATCTCTTGATTTTTTTTTGAAGATTACCATCATATTTTGAGATTTCGCAATGGTATCTATCAATGTGTCATTCTCAGAAGGGGCTTCATGTTGTAGAATAGTTTTCCTCTGCATTGTGATGTTGCATTAAGGTATATTTAATGAACAACTTTATTCCATATAATAATTTTGCTTTCATTTTAATTTCTTGATAGATCCACTCTAAGGAGGTGATGGGAGGTGATTAGTTCATGTCCCAAAATATAATGGGAGTGTTGAACCCAATGTTTAACAGTCTTTCTCAATGTTAAGGTTTCCAGCCTTTGAGCTGTTACTCTAATACTATTTGTTGGACATACTATTGATGGTACACCAAACACTGTAGGTGTTAATGTTTGCCACAATCCCTAGAATTAAGATCATGCTCTTATACTATTTGTTACTATTTGTTGGACTCATCATTGCTGTTACACCAAAACCAAAACCTAGATATGTTAATCTCAACCACAGTCCCTAAAGTTAAGACCTTTGGACTCGAGAGGCTATTAGTCCATGTCACTCAAGAACCCTTAAACCCAATGTTCAACGAGTGACTTGTCATATAATCTAATGAGCGGTCGATGATCTTGTGATTTTTTTTTAAAATAGATACAGGTTCTTTAATTGTCTCATGATGATTTCTCTATTCTAGCTAGAGTTTTCAACATAGCGTAGTGTAGATTTCGAGAGCTTGTAAAGCATGCCGCTAAAGATGAGAAAGAAACGTTTGATCTCTGTATATCGGGATCTATCCGACACTTATTCAAGTGTCCTATATCTTTTCAATTGATGAAAGACCCAGTAACCCCATCCACAAGAATGAACTATGATCGAGTTTCTATAGAAAAGTGGTTGGAGGATGGAAATAACGTATGTCCAGTGACTCTGGAGGTTCTTCACAGCAAAGAGCTCATCCCCAATCACACTCTTCTACAAGAATCGTGCGTTCTCGACAGTTCAAATGACGATATCGGAATACCGACACCAAAACCCATGGCAGAGCCCAGTAGTGTGCGGCAAATGATTCGGGATATTTAGGATGCAACTACAGATAAACCTAAATCTTTGAAAAACCTCAAAATTCTAGCCAATGTCAGTGAGAGGAAATGACAGTTTTTCGAATCAAAGGGTGTTTTGCCTGTTCTTATCCACGTCTTGGATTCGGAGGCTCCAGAGAATTCTCTAATGGATGCAGATCGTGAAGCTGTAGAAGAAGCAATTTGTGCAATTTCAATGTTCTCTGTAGATGATATATCTAACAAAAGAGATCTCTTGAGGCCTTCTGTACTGGAAACCCTCGAATGGGCAGTGGTAAAGTGCACTCTGGAGGCCAGAATGAACACAGCATCTATTGTGGAAAAATTGGTGAACCATAGAAATTATGCCAAAGAAATTACAACGAGAGAAGGAATCATAGACGGACTGCTTAAGCTGTTTGATGAAGGTACAGGTATTAAATGTTGGAAAAATGTAATTACTCGCAGATATGTACCTGACTCTCTGCCGACTCTATTAGAGTTTGTACAAGTCAAGATCTTGTCTGTCAATCTGACAAGAAGGAGGAGTCAAGCTAAGTTGTTAGGTAGATTGTTATTACAGTCTTTAATAGTGAGTCAGTCGGCCCATGTAGAAGCAATCTTCAGGTTGCCTATAAATAGAATAAGCAAATTGAACTCAGGGTGAGAAAGAGAAGTCGAAGCTCAAGCTTCTGTGTATGTGATTTAGTCGAAGAGCCGAATCTTTGTAGACCGACCCACAAGTCTGGACTGACCAGTTTGTAACCGACAAGTTTGTAATACTTTGTTATTTCCGCATAGTTAAATATATGAAATAGTTTATGGTTGAATGCATGATTATTTGGCCGCACATATTTCTAGATTTACTTCTGTAAATGTCTTTTACAATTACTATTAAGTGAAAGATCAAAGAAGCCATAAAAATCTCACCGGGTGAAAGTTCCAGGTTTTACAGCACATTGGTCGACTCAAGTCTTCCTACATAATTAGGCATATGTTTTATAAGTTATTTGGATTTGTAAATGTGTCCATTTTTACTTTATCTTACTCACATGTGAAAAGCATTTGTAATTTCTTAGGTGTTTAGACTAAGAAACATACTCTATAGATTTTGACCAAAGTGAATTGACTTGAGTGGTCGGTTGAGTCATCCAACTGAGGTGAACCGACTTGGTCGAAGCAGCAGACTTGGTCAAAGAGAAGAAGTCAGTCGACTTGGTCGAAGTGACAAGTGGTCGAGGTAAAACCAGTTGGTAGGACCGACAAGTAAGTTGAAGTTAGTCGGCTTGGTTTTGGCTAACTGGTATCAGAGCAAGGTTTATATCAGAGCAAGGTTCATATCAGAGCAAGGTTTATATCAGCCCAAGATTTAGGAAAGAAATCTTATCTTAAAAGGTGGAAATTTAATTTTCTAAGGAAAGTTAATTAAAAATTAAAATGGCTTCCACTTCTCGTTCATTGCAAACTACAATCTTTACAATAAAGAATTATGAATATTGGTCTTTAACAATGAAGGCTTTATTCATAGGTCAAGATGTTTGGGAGGTAGTCCAGTATGGTTATACAGAACCAACAAACATGACAGCATATAACAATCTCAGACAAGCTAAGAAAGATTTCTTGAGAGAATAGAGAAAGAAAGATGGAAAAGCTTTGTTTTTCATACATCAAGCTATGCATGAAAGCATACTCCCAAGAATAGAACCAAATACCAATGCTAAGGAAGCATGGGATACATTGGAGACTTCCTATCAAGGTTTGGATAAAGTAAAGACACCAAAGCTGCAGATTCTGAAAAGAGATTTTGAATCTCTGTCCATGAAATATTCAGAGAATGTAGACACATTCTACACCAGTGTTGTTGGGTTGATAAACCAACTGAAATCTCATGGAGAATCCATAACAGACCAAAGGGTTGTTGAAAAAATTCTCAGAAGTCTTCCCCCAAGATTTGAAAACTTGGTTGTGACCTTAGAGGAACACACAAACATGATGACATTTACCGTTGATGAGTTGCAAGCTTCACTCATCAATCATGAACACAGACTCAGCAGAACACAGACATCATTGGAATGTGCATTTGTAGCACAGTCATCCATAAGCTATGGTAGAGGCAAGGGGAGAAACAACTTCATAGGTGGAGGAAGAAGTTCTTCAAGAGGAGGACGAGGCAAAAGTCCTGCAAATGTTGGTGGCAGAGGAGATAACCAGAACCCAAGTCAGCCAAGTGGCCAGAGGTTTGATAAATCAAAAATTCAATGTCATTACTATAAGAAGTTTGGTCATTGTGCATATGAATGCAAGAAGAAACAATATGACCAAGGAAGGAAAATCCCAAGTCAGTCGACCAACATCAGCAGTTCGACAAGTGCAATGTTAATGGCATTGACATCTCCACTTGAATGCAATGTTGTTCAAGAAAATCCACATGACATATGGTACTTGGATTCGGGATGCAACAACCACATGACTGGTAATTTAAATATGTTTTCCATTCTAGACACTTCAGTTAAAACTGATGTTACACTTGGAAACAATGTCCAAGTTATTGTCTTAGGAAAAGGCACTGTCAATATTCTAACCAAACAGGGGGAGAGTAAGTATATCCTTGATATCTATCATGTCGAAGGTCTAAAACATAATTTCTCAAGCATTGGATATTTTTTACAAAAATACTACAGAGTCTACATGGAAGATGAACACTGTGTGATCAAAGACAAGCGTCCAAGCGACCAGCTGATAACAAAAGTGCCAATGACAAGCAACCACTTGTTTCCATTGAGAATAGTTCCTCACATAAAAGGGAAGACAGAGACATTAGCTGCATTCAAGTAAGAAAGTGAAGAATTGAGTCGAGCTCCTTGACAAAAGAGAAAATTGTAGCGCTAATCCGCAAGCTGTATTTCAGACAGAAGTTGAGGATGAATCCTAGTTGTGGCATCTCAGATTTGGACATCTAAATTTTGGTGGGTTGAAGCTACTACACACAAAGAATATGGTGAAGGAATGTCCATTGATCGACAGACTAGAGAGGGTTTGTGAAGGCTACATTTTTGGCAAGCAGCACAGAGAGACATTTTCAGTTGGAAAGTCCTATAGAGCATGCACAGCACTTGAAATTGTGCACTTTGACATTTGTGGTCCAATGCAGACATCATCCATTGGTGGCTACAAATATTTTCTAACCTTTATTGATGACTACTCAAGAAAAACATGGGTATATTTCTTGAAACATAAATCTGATGCATTTAGTTATTTTCAGGAGTTCAAGGCACTCGTGGAAAACTAGAGTGGACAACGCATCAAGATCTTAAGGACCGACAGAGGAGGTGAATATGTTTCAAGTGAATTTCTGAATTTTTACAAGACCCATGGAATACATAAACAATTCACTACACGGTATACACCTTAGCAGAACGGTATTGCCGAAAGAAAGAACACAACCATCATGGAGATGGCATGCAACATGTTGGCAGCCAAACATTTGCCAAATGAGTATTCAGGTGAAGCAGTCACAACTGCTGTTTACATTATGAACCGATGTCCAACAAAGAGTATGAATAACAAAGTTCCCCAAGAAGCATGGACAGGTATGAATCATAGTGTTTGCAATTTAAAAGCTTTTGGTTGTGTTGCATATGCTCATGTTCTAGATGAGCTGAGAAGGAAGCTAGACAAGAAGGGACAGAAATGTATTTTTGTCAGCTATTTAGAAGACACAAAACCATACAAGTTGTATGACCCTGTCACAAGGAAAGTGATAATCAGTCGAGATGTTCAATTTGTTGAGAATGAATCATGGGATGGAACCGTAGACATAAATGTCAACATTGTGTCGAACATCGATAATGATGATACAGAAGAGGAAGTGGTTCAAATACCACATGTAAGTCAACCATTCGGAGCAACGTCGACTCCCATGACACCAAGACATGGTTCAGCACAAGGACCATCGACACAAGTAGAAGCTCAAGCTACACCAACAAGTACACCAAGAGGACATAAGACTCCATCAAACATTTCATCGAGGTCGACATCGACAGAACCGGTGAAGAAAAGAAGTCTGAGAGAGATATATGAAGATGGTACACCTAATTCATTCTCTTTCTTTGCATTATTTGCACCTATATATGATCCACTAACATTTGAAGAAGTTGTTGAAGAAGAAATATGGGCACAAGCCATGGATGAAGAAGTAGAATGCATTGAGAAGAACCAGACATGGGAACTGGTTGATGTACCAAAAGACAAATATGTAATCAGTGTCAAATGGATTTACAAGACAAAGCAAGATGCTAATGGGAATGTGTAAAAGCACAAGGCAAGAATGGTAGCAAGAGGGTTCACATAGCAACCCGGCATCGACTTCAATGAAACGTTTGCACTTGTTACAGGATGAAAATGGTGTTATATGGTTTAAAGCAAGCTCCTAGAGCTTAGTATAGTCAGATTGATTCCTATCTCACTGCAAATGGATTTCACAGAAGTGAAAGTGAATCGACTTTGTACATCAAAGTCGATGAGCAAGGTAAGATGTTAATTGTCTACCTGTATGTAGATGCTTTAATATTTACTGGTGATTATGGCATAGCAGATTTTAAAACAATCATGGAAAGTGAATTTGAAATGACTGATCTGGGGCTTATGAATTTTTTTCTAGGAATTGAAGTTCAGCAGTCTGAAAGTGGTATTTTTATATCACAGTCTAAGTATGCAAGTGAAGTTTTAAAAAGATTTAACATGTCTAATTGCAAGACAACCCCAACACCATTGATAACAGGTTTAAAATTGAGCAAGGATGATGAAGGATCCACTGTCGATCCTACATTGTTCAAAAGGCTTGTTGGCAGCCTTATGTATTTGACAGCAACAAGACCAGATATTATGTATGGAGTAATTCTGATCTCAAGGTTCATGGAGTCACCAAAAGACTCACATTGGGAAGCAGGTAAAAGAATTCTAAGGTATGTAAGTGGCACAAAAGACCTTGGTATTATGTATTCAACCTTAGAAAATTTTAAACTCATTGGTTACACTGACAATGACGATGGATGCAGCATAGATGACAGGAAAAGCATGTCTGGGTACACATTTCATTTTGGTACAGCTGTTGTTTCATAGGCTTCAAAGAAACAGTCCACTGTAACTTTGTCTTCAGCTAAAGCAGAGTATGTTGCAGCAACAAGTGTTGTATGTCAAGCTGTCTGGATAAGAAGAGTCTTAAAATACTTGTCACAGAACCATCAAGAACTGACAACAATATTCTACGACAACAATTTAGCCATAGCATTATCAAAGAATCATGTGTTTCACAAGAGAACCAAGCACATCAACACAAGGTTTCATTTCATAAGAGAGTTGGTGAACGACAAGAAAATTTGTTTGGAATTTTGTAGGTCTGAAGAACAACTTGCCAACATCTTCATAAAGCCATTGGCAAAGGATACTTTTCAGTATCTGCGTAGTTATCTTGGAGTGACAAGTTCTCCACAGTGAAATCTGTCATAAACAGAGCATGTCTAAGCTCTGAAACATTTTGTAAATTTCGTTTTAAAAATACCCATCTACTTATAATTAAGGGGGAGTGTTTGAAAAATGTAATTACTCACAGATATATACCTGAATCTCATCCGACTTTGTCAAAGTTTGTACAAGTCAAGATCTTGTCTGTCAATCTAACAAGAAGGAAGAGTCCACGATTCAGAAATGTAAACCAATCGAATTTATTTCTGAAGCTAAGTTGTTAGGTAGATAGTTATTACAGTCTCTAATAGTGAGTCAGTTGGCCCATGTAGAAGCAATCTCTAGGTTGCCTATAAATAGAGAACCAAATTGTAAATCAGTTTACAGACACAGACACAAGAGATACAATAGAGAGATAGAGGAACTCAGGGTGAGAAAGAGAAGTCGAAGATCAAGCTTCTGTGTAAGTGATTTAGTCGAAGAGCCAAAGAGCTGTAGACCGACAAGTCTGGACCGACCAGTTTGTAACCGACAAGTTTGTAATACTTTTTTATTTCCACATAGTTAAATATATGAAATAGTTTATGGTTGAATGCATGATTATTTGGCCGCACATATTTCCAGATTTACTTTTGTAAATGTCTTTTACAATTACTGTTAAGTGAAAGATAAAAAACCCATAAAAATCTCACCGCATGAAAGTTCCAAGTTTTACGACACATTGGTCGACTCAAGTCTTCCTACATCTTTGGGCATATGTTTTATAAGTTATTTGGATTTGTAAATGTGTCCATTTTTACTTTATCTTACTCACAGGTGAAAAGCATTTGTAATTTCTTAAGTCTTTAGACTAAGAAACATACTCTGTAGATTTCGACCAAAGTGAATCGACTTGAGTGGTCGGTTGAGTCAGCCGACTAAGGTGAACCGACTTGGTTGAAGCAACCAACTTGGTCGAAGAGAAGAAGTTAGTTGACTTGGTTGAAGTGCCAAGTGGTTGAGGTAAAAACTGGTCAGTAGAACCGACAAGTAAGTCGAAGTAATTTTAGTCAAGTGTAAAGACCGACTAAAATTCATAAACTTGTGTAGTCAGGAGATAGATAAGTTTTAGCGACAAGTGAAAAAGAAAAAGTGGTCGACGAGAAAAGTGAAAATTAAATTTGAATATCGACTGAGCCCTAAATGCAAGTTTAGTTGTCTTGGTTATGGATAACACTAAAAATAGAGAGAACTTATCCAAACGAGGTGTCATTCCTCATTTGATTGAGCTTCTTCGTGGTGCGGATACATCCATGGCAGAGCAATCCTTGGCGATTTTGGAGGCACTTTCCACCATTTCAGAAGGCGGGTGTGCCATACTGGGGCATTCCCTAGCCATACCCAGTATTGTTAGAAGCTTGTTGGTGGTGTCTGATACTGGAACTAATTATGCAGTTGGGATTCTATTGAAAGTATGATCCAATTCTCTCGAAGAAGGGCTACATATAGAATCTGTACGGATGGGCAGCCTTGATAAATCCCTTTTTTTGTTGCAGATGCATTGTTCGCCAAGGATGAAGCAGAAAGCAAATCAGCTCATTAGGTTCCTTTCTTCCATGCGACACAAGGGCTCATGCAATCATTTTAGTCTGGATCCATAGCTACTCTTTCAATACTTTATTTCCTACCATAGTTAATTTCTTAAATCCATATTCCTTAATGTGTTTGTAGAGGAGTTGTTTGAAGGTTTATTGACATGAAATAGAATAATATCCCTTAAATATATTTAAAGGCCTATTTGAGATGTCTTTGTAGAGGATTTGTTTGAAGGTTTATTGATATTAGATAGAACAATATCCCTTAAAAACATTTTAAGGCTAGTTTATTGATATGAAATAGTAATTATATAGTAATATGAGAGAATTTTTTAATTTTTTTCTCAGCCAAATACTGCTTTTAATATTTTAGTTTGGGGAGCAATGTAATTTCCTTACTATTCAACCTAGAGTTTATATCTAATATTAAAAATATATATATATTTCAATATTTAAAAAAATATATATATATATATATATATATATATTATCAATTTTTTTTAAGAATGGGATATTGTCATGGCATACTCAAACCCTTAAAAAAACTAAGCTTGACCTAACTATGTTCACGTGTTCATTTCTTGGTTCTAATTTATTTGTAAAATTGTTTCCAACTAACCTTTTCACAACCAAATTTTTATGTGGCATTCATGTATTTTAATAAGATAGTATGACTCGACATTTCTAGGATATGCCTTTATATCCTAACTAGCTAATTTTTATTTTAAACAACATAAATTCATATTCATAATAAAAAAAGAAAAGTAAACAGTAGCAAAAACTTTCTACGGGGCCCTTAAACTAAAACACCACCCACCCAATCTTTCAAAAATACTGAAGTTTAGGTTTTCATAGAAATATAAACGTGTGCTCTTTTTGTAGCAAAAATATTCAACATACATATTATAAATTAAAAACTAACTATAGACAAACTTGAAAATTACACATTTTAATATCAAAGAAACCCAAAAGAACGGAGTCATAGAGGGAACAAGAGATGATAATGGAGCGTCTACGGTGTTGCATATCCCGCAAGGAAATCCAGTGTCTCTTCATGGATTAGGCAGGGTGCATAATCGTCCACTGGTTGCCGAGGTTGTCTCTCTTGTATCGACAGAGAAACAATGACCTCGGGTTGAGTCTGACGGCCACACTTAACAGGCGTAGCACTTCTCACAATTCCTCTATGTTCATGCAGTGGACTTGGATGGTTTACGATAGTGGTGATGACTCGCCACATTTATCACACCAGTTCATGTCTCCTTTATTGTCCACATTGAATGTGATGGGAAACACTGAATAATGCCTTAGGTTAAAATTGGATTCAAGGGATTTGAGTTGCGTATCCTTCTCGATTATACTGGTGTGCATACATTGGGACACCTCCTTCGCACCATTACATTTTACAGTCATATCCTCCATCAACAATCCCACCATATTCTTTATCATCCAACAATGATTAATTCTACCACCATGTTTTCCAGATGCAACATGGTTTGAGACTACTTTGGACTCCCACTCATTGATCAAACATCTTACTGACATGGAAAACTTCCCTACAAAACCATCAGTGTCCCCGATGGTGGCCTTAAGATGACCTCCTCCTCTGCCTCTACGCAAGATAGCACGTTGTTGTGTCATCTTTTCCTTCGATTTTGTATGCAGTCTTGTAGAGGAATGAGCAAAGAGGAGATACAAGGAAACAAAAATGTTGATAGGATGAAGGCTAGCAGGTCTCATAGTTCGAAGTGCCACCATCATGGAGGTTTATGTTAGCACATACAAGACACACACCTGAAGGCAGACTAAGTACAGAAAAACCACACAACACTCACTAAAATATTCCTAAATCCAAACACACAAATAGGTATAAGATACACTTTCCAAAAGAAAGCTGGTAGATAGTTACTTGGCATCCCTATAGATGTTCTTAGGCACAATTGGAGGAATCACCCACCTCCCCTCCACACCTTCTACCGGGGTTACCTTCCAAGCCCATCCAAGGTCAACCAGAAATAGCCTTTCGGTGTACGTGTGTATGAACCCTAGATGTCAAAGAGACTAAAGCCTCCGTCAACTATATTGACAGTCTGGGGGGATAGTCGCAAGCCTGGTTTGTACACATGGGTAGGGTAGCAAATCCAAAAACCCTATCTAAGACAGAATCCCCAGAAGCGCAAAAACCTTGGTCTACGCTTTGACAAGGAATCGAAGGGTTATCTCCTCAGTCCAAGCCTCCATGCAGCCTCGTGGTTAACTCCCATTTGAGAGGAGCTTCCGAGATACAATCAACGTAGAAAAGGGTTTACCTATTGATTGGCCAACTAAGTCTAAAATTAAACACTTGTGGGGAGTTTAAACTCCCTATCCCACAAGTATAGCCTGAGATAGTTGGTGTATGACGCTATAAAATAAAACTTACTAATAATTTTAAAATTATATCATTTATTTTAAGGGTTGTTTTTAATCAGAGGGTAAATGGCGTGAAACTTATGTGGTGTTTTGACTGAAAGTTTAAATAAAATGACTAAGCAAAGAGAAATGAAATGCAAAAATCAAATTTATTTTTTTTTCAAATAGAAACTTGAAAGCCACAAAAGAACAATTTCTTTTTATTTTTACTTTTTAAAAAACAATGATATGCGGTGCAATCTAGACTAAAAACCTAATCTACATGCATATAAAGAAACATGTGTTTTGTTTTCCTTTTTCTTCTATAAATGAAAAAGAAAAACCAGCCTAAATGCAACCAAGTACTGTAAGCAAAGCAAATAGACAACTACTCTACACCCCATAAGCAAACCCTAGGTTTCCCTAAAGTTGGATATCAACCTCTCTTGAAAGGAAGGCTTACAAAGGTAAACAAGCCAACAACTTTGGAATGAAGAGATTGAGCAATAAGACTGACATAAACAAAGGTCAAGAATTCCCAAGTATCAATCTAAACCTACAAACAGAGGTTTCTCAGTACCTTGTCCAACATGGTCAAGCCAAAGAAGGAGGTGGGGGGGGAAGTAGAAAAAACAAGTATACATTCTTTTTATTTTTCTTTTATAAATGCAAAAGAAAAACTACCTACAAACAAAATTATGCAGATAAAAAGAACCAAGCAAAAGGAACTGTGCTATACAACCACCAAACAAACTCTAGAATGAACTAAAGTCAATATAAAACCTACTTGTAAAGAAGGCTTGCATAAGAGACAAGTCAACTACTTTGGCATGGTGAAATTAACCAACAAGAGAAGAAGGAAACCAACACCAACAAGCTTCTGAATTCAGAAAAATATGACTAATAGAGGCTGACCAGAAACATAAGCCAAAAATCATGTCAAGCAAAGGAGGTGGGGGGAAAGAGCAAAGAAAAAACCCTAATGCTATAAAAAGGCTTACCACATAGATAAATAACAACCAAAAGGGATGACACTAACTCCTTGGAGTCATGCACCTACAGAGGACCCCAAAAGACCTACCAACAACCTTCAAACAGAAGAAACAACCACAAAAGAGGAAAAACACTGTTTAAAGGGGCATACGTGAGTTTCACTACTGACAAGTCGCATGTCATACACAGGTTAACACTGCAACAACTCACATGTACAAGCACATGCTGGTTGTATTACTGACAAGTCATGTATCGTATACGGGTTTATAGTATAGAAATTCACGTGTACGAAACCAAACACGCGACTGTTCAGTCTGCAACTCGCGTATGGGTGGAAAAAATCCTTAAAAAGGTCAAAAACTGCCTTAAGAAGGGAGGGGAAGTGTGATATCAGACTAATAAAGTGTTCCTAAGTGGCAAGAAAGACCTGAAACTTCACAAAAGGCTAAAAGAAAGACAAAGAAACCCCAAACAGACAAGGCTCTCCCCAGTAGATTCGCCAGTTATGTTGTAAGGGAAAGTATCCTATGGCTAGGGTTTAAGAGGCCATCAATGTACTAGGGTTCAAAGGTGGATGAAAATGGTTCTGCAAGTATATATAAAAAATATTCAGAGATTAGAATGGTTCATACCTTAGCCAAACGAAGGTTGATCCAAGTAGCCCTTCAATCCTCTTCTTGCTCCTCTTGCTCCAAGAGACCTGCAAAATGAATTATGCCTTCCTCAAACCATTATGACCACATATAAAACAATGATAATCAAATAAACATGAACTAATAATCTGACTAACATCATCATATGATCATAAACAAATATTCAATCACAGATTGAATAATAATTTGGGAGGAAGAAGGACATCACATCTTTATTAATCTTGAAAACAAGTACAAGTATACCTTCTCTTCATGTTCGGCACCTCACGAAACCTTGATCTAGTTCTGCTACTTCTCTTCTCCAAGGAACTTAGCCTCCAAGCTCTGCAACACAAAAAGAAAGCTTCTAGGGCAAAGGTGTGGGAAAAGAGAGCTCCAAATCCTAGAGCATAACAATACAAACATTCAAGTCTCCGATCATGGACCTCCCTACCTCTATTTATATGCTTAATGAAGAGTTAGGGTCGAAGACAAAGTAGTCACAACTGAAGGAGTCAGTTGCATAACTACCCAAACTAGCCAAAATTCAAAATTCATATTTTTTTAACATTTTCAAGAGGCGTACGCAGGTTGTAGAGATAAGAGTCATGTACACGAGGAGTACACGTGGGTTGCAATGCAGAAAAGTCACATATTTAAGGCGTACGCAACTATTATATATAGCAACTCACGTACGTACGCAGGTGTCCTTAAGGGAAAGTCGTGTACACATCAAAAACTCATTTTTAAGGTATTTTTTGGCATTTTCATACTTTTGGTGTCTTCCAAAAAGTTTTAGCTAATAGAAATATCTTTTCAACGACAGAGATGAGGTCAAACGAAGTTACAAAAATCAAGATATGGGTCCTCCAAGTTAGGTGTTTTTTTAGTGACTTTAAGTGACTTTCATGAAGTGTCGTCATGGAAGTGTTGACATGTGACGAAATCATGAGAAAGTGGTCATAGGAAAAGATGTGTCATTTTGAGCTATAACAGTATCACCTTGGTTTCAATGAGGGAATGAGTTACAATCCTCACCTTGGACCTTAAGACTTTAATAGATACTAGTCATTTTCTTACACGCTTAATTTTTTATCTACCCTTATAATTAAGATGATTTCCTTTTATTGCAAACATATGAGCTTAGTGCTCAAGCATGAAGAAATTATCACATAAAGATTACCTTAAGAACTTAACAATAATTAGAACACATAAAACTTGTTGATATTATATATACAAAGAAATCATAAAATATTTGATGAGAAATAAAAACCTCCACAAGGAGGAGGACACTTCCACCTCACAATAATAAAAGCAGTAAAAGGTAGAAGAAAAATATTATTATTACATCGAACCTCATATATATATATATATATATATATTGAAGTAAAAGAGCCTTGAAATATATTGGGTATATCATGACAATACATATATATATATTATACTGAAAGGAAAGAAATTGGATACACACACATATCATAAAGTTATTACATGTATATAGAAATATAGAACATGATATACAATAAGTGAAAAGAATCATAAATACATATACAAAGGTGTGCATTTATTATTCGTCTTGGGATATATAAATCGCTGCCTTCCATTATTGATATCTTTAAACATAGTAAAAGGTATTTTATTCTTTAGTGGAGGGGTGTTTTCGCTCGATTTCATAGGAATTGTGTTTTCTTGAAGAGAAACGTGCAATCCTCCTTCAACATGTGGCCTCTTGGGTAATCGATTCCTCTCTGTTTTAAAACCTTACCAAGTTCTTCGATGGGAAGAGAGGCGATTAAAAGTCAAACAGTGAGTTCCCTCAAGGATGACGTGAGTAGGAAGATGCATAGCGACATGCCTTAAGGAGGAAAGAAACACTGCTAATGAGAATCACAACTAATGGAAGGTGTGTAGAACGAATTGGGGCCAGTGCGTCGGTGTATCATGCTACTACTATTGAATATCTCACGAGCGAGGAACTCGCTGGTAAAATTTTGTTGGTATGTATCTTTTTCCTTACTTATTGGATACAAAAATTCCTGAATGAGTTCTGAATTTGACCTTGGATCCTTTTTTCAGTAAAATAATGTGTTAGATCTAAATGAGTTGGGATTTGAACTTCCTGCGTCTTTATTAATGAATTTCGATCTAAACAATGCCTGCATTTCAGTAAATAAATTTGTTATGAATATGTATGTGTTTGAATATGAAATTGTCGTGTTTTTAGGAAACAATGGCTTAGATCTAAAGGAGTGTTGTATTTGAATTTGCTATACTGTTATGAATGCGTTGTGAATCTCATCTAGACTTTGTTTCAGTAAATGAGTGCATAGGATATGAACTTGCTATCTTTTATTTCCATTGAAACTCTGCTTGCGATTTACTTTAGATTCCATATATTGGATCTAATTTTTATAATTGCATGTTGTTTATATAAACGTTTTAACCTAGATGTGTTTTATAATAATGGTGGATCTTGCATTTCAACCTTTGATCTATAAGGATCGGTTTCACTTGGTCTACGTTTTTATAAAGGACAAATCTTGTTTTAACATGTCAGTGATTTTTATAATTGCATGTTGTTTATAATAACGTTTTAACCTAGATGTGTTTTATAATAATGGTGGATCTTACATTTCAACCTTCGATCTATAAGGATCGGTTTAACTTGGTCTACGTTTTTATAAAGGAGAAATCTTGTTTTAACATGTCCGTGATTTTGTTAAAAGAAATGATATTGTATATTTGATAAGACCTAGTACTCATATTATTTTTGCTTGCGATCTACTTTGAGATCAGGGATCTAATACCCTTTATACCTATTGGCAATTAGATATAAATGTTGATACATACATGCGATTTACTTTTAGATCTAGTTAATGATCTAAACTCTGTTTTGTGCCTGTGATTTGATAAATGCTGGTCAAGAACTTATTGCCTCTATTTTGATAAGTTTTGAGCATTTAAGACTGCCTATGTTTTTCAATTAGATCCATGCCTTAAATTATGGATGCTTGTGATTTTCCTGTTAAATATATTATGGATCTGACTATGTTATTATAGATTGGCTCCCTGTGAGTTCCTTTTGAATATAACTTGGATATGAATATGTGATTATAGATTGGCTTCTTACGATTTCCTTTTGAATATACATGTTGGATTTGAATATGTAATTATAGATTGGTTTCGCGTGATTTCATTTTGAATAGATGTTGGAATGTATGGTTTGTTAATGTGACTGGGGTTTCTCCTCATGACCACGATCCTTGCTCGACCTTTGGGGTTATTACGTAGCTGGTACATTTTGTTCTTATAAGTATTTAAATATGTGAATTTGTTGGGGTTTATAGCCGTGAGCTTATAGAAGTTGTGACTCAACCCTTATTGAATACGCAACATGGTGGAAGTAGTGTTCGAAATAATTCTCTGTGTTTGGTTCTGCTAGCGTATTTCAAATTTGGTGTAAATTGTGGTTTATGTTGAAATATTCGTGGGAAGCCTGTAATGTGAACCCTTTATAATTTTAAAATCAATTCCTACATGATTCGATTCTTGGGCATGTGTTCGATTTGGTTTTTATTGGTAATAATGAAATCCTACACGATTCGATCATGGATTGTCTAATGCATGGACTGATGTTTTAACACGGCATTATAGTTTTGATTTCATAAGCCTACAAGATTCGATCTTGGGATGTCTAACGCGTGGACTAGTGTTGAAGGTAGCGTGTATATTTTTGTTTTGGAAATAATGCCGACAGGATTAGATCCTAGGGTTTTAAATGGATATGTTGGTTAATGATTTGGTTAATAATGCGTATATTATTGATTCTTGGTGGTTGGTTTACAGTAGTTGCGATACTTTGTAATTGTCTATGATTTGGCATAGAAATTGTATTTGATTTATGTCTTAAGTTTATGAACAGTGTTTACGCTACAGTTTTATATAATGGATTTGATGGGTGAAATAATAATAAGCATGCTGGAAATATGTAATATTCCAGCTGTGGAAATGTATAATTGGATTTAGATAGAGATAGTTTCATTTTTGTGCAATTAATTAGTTAGTTCTTTTAGTTGATAGTTTATTGATTATTTTTAAAATGATCTAATCCTAGTTTAGAGTTCTTCAACCTAAAGGTTTGACATGTGGTCTACAGATTTTATAAATTGGTTTATCTGTAAAACTTCATTTTACTTTCGTATTTAAGTTTGAACAATAATCAAGAATCTAGTTAACTTAAATATTCTAGACTCTGCAAGAAAAATACAACAATAGAGAAGACTTAATTTAAAAGATCAATGATGAAATAGTAATGTAGAAATAATAGATACCATATTTTCCTATGGTTTCAAAAACTTACAAAAGTATATGTGACAGTCTAAAATCCATAATAAGAATAAAATCTATATTTTCGTAACTAGACAATCATGGTTAAGAAAACAAAACACTCTTGTAGCATAATCTTTATTTCTAGGGTTTGTATGCATATGCAAACTAAAATAACGCGGGATTTTCTTTTAAGGTTATGTATAAATAACCTAGCTATAGCATGAAGATAATAATCATATTATCATTCAAGACTTTAATCTATTCATTAAACAAAAAAACTGTATAAACTGTAAGAAAGATAAAAAAATTCATACCTGCAATTTGAAACTGTTTTAATCGTTGGAAATCCCGCAAACTCAAACACATAGCATTAACAAGGAAATAGACAATTCTTACCTCTGTTCAATTAATCAAATAACTTGGGAACTACCACGTTCCACCCAACCATGACCAAAACCATTCCTGGTTTCAATCTAGATCCTCATGACCTAGTTCTGACATGGAAGTAGCTTAGAGATTCTAAGGTAAGGATTCCCTATCTCGAACAACAAGTTCTATACCAGTTCATTTTTTCTCTTGGGAAAAATGCTCTCGAAGAACTCTCTTGAGAATAATAGTCAGGTAGTATAGATGGAAAATAAAAATATCCCCAAGCCTTCCTTTGGCATGGGTCTTTATAGACATACTTTTGGAAAATGGGAAGTTAAATCAAGAATCATTTGTTTTCTTGAAATAACCATTTTTACTTAATTTAGGTGAATTCAATATTTATTTAATTTAACGTAAGGAACTCTTTTAGTAGTTCCTACTTTGACTCTTTTAGGTATTTAATTTTTTAATTAATATTATTAATAAATAATAATACATAGTTCCTTTCATTAGTATTCATAGTTACTAGTATTAATACTTATGCTTACTCTTCTATTTGCATTATATATAACTATATATACATGTACAACTTTTAACCTTTTTACTTTAGGTATCATATAGCATGATCTCTAATAACATGATTCTTTTCTTTTTAGCTTATAGTCACTTCTTATTAAGGCCTTCAGGTAGGGGCTAGCTCAACTAGATTAGGAAACTCTAAACCTCATTGCATGTTTGATTACCTCATTTCACATGGTAGTTATTCAGTACTTGATGAGATACATAAATTCAAAATTTCATTTAAGCACTTAAAAATAAGTGAGATGAGATCAATGTTTTATCAGCGTCATTTTCACTCAACATATTAAATTTTCAGTAACTCCTAGCATTTATCCAGAGCCCATACTCGATGCTAAGAAATAGGGAGTTACAACTTAGTGCAATTCGATAGCTCCTCGGTCAACACTAATGATAGGATGTATTTGTAGGATACACATAGGGATACAATGGCCAAGGATCTGTTGTTCTATAGCTTATGATCAACATCAACTTGGAATGCTCCAGAGCTTATGCCCATCAATTCCAATTCTTATATTTTCATGTGCTTCAAAGCTTCATGCTCAACACAAAGGTTTCATATCTCATGCGCTCTAGAGCCTCTCACTCAACACAACATCAGAATACTCATGTGTTGCAGAGCCTCTCTCTCAACACATACATCAAATACTCATGTGCTCTAGAGCTTCTTGCTCAACACAAACATCAAATACTCATGTGCCTCAAAGCTCATGCTCAACACAAATATCTCATCAATTATGTGCTTCAGGGTCCACACCCAACACATGAAATTTTATACATAAAACATATGAAATAGGGCTTACGCCCAATATATCAAACAAATCATCATTCTCATGTGTAGTGGGGTCTTATGCCCAATATACGAAATAAAACATCAAAACAGATCATATGCAATGGGGCTTATGACCATAAGTGTGAGGTCAAAAATTTGGGATATTACACTTGCACAACAAAACTAAATGTATTTAGATTTAACCACTTTACTCCACATCCTTTCCCAAAAAAGACCTCTCCATAATAGTTTTAAAAAAAAAGTGATTGACATTTCCTTCTTATAGTCTCCATTTTATTTTATTTATAAAAAAAAAATTTACTCCCTTTTCCTTTTTACCCTTTTATTATATTTTTCATTACCATTTACTAAACACTAGTTTGTCCTTGTCATTTTCCCCTTCTCGTTATTATTCTAATAAAAACTCAATCACTTTTTCCAAATTTACTTCTTTTAGTTCATGTTGAAGGCCAGGTACTATTGTATTCGATAAAGGATGACTTCATATTAATCCAGGTTGAATTTTGCATATTTGTTATTTTATCCTAAATTTTTTAACATGGTTAGTACAATTATTAATTAAATATTCATTTACGTTCAATTCTATTGGCTAATAATTTGAAGCATTATTACTAGCCATTGCATTTTAGCCTAAGTTTGGGGTTTATCTATTTCACTTGAATATCTATTTGTATATCTATATCTTCATGTTCCCCATTAAATTTGCATTCACCGCCTCACCACTCACATCCTCCTCGTGGCCCATCACCTTCATCGCGCTGGAGAGTGTGCACAGTTTCATTGAAAGGGAGGCAGTATGCATTAAATGCATTGACAACTAGCTACCGCCATACCATTTGCATTAAATACACAGTGTTTAAACCATAGTTAGGTGATGGGATACACCCCTTAAATGCTTCTCCATCCATCTTCCCTCTCCATTTATCCTTATTCCAATCTCAATGACAATTTATCTGCTACTTATCCAAGAGAACAACTTGCTGAATTGACAGGATATTATTTTGTGCGAACAGAAGCGTAGGACATTGTTGGTTCAATAAGTAGTGTTGTTGTTGGTGCTGAAAATCTAGTTTTGTGTTTGCATACAAATAGGTGTGTTTAGCTATGACTAAATATTTCTTTGAGCAACCTTGGAAAGAAAGAACAAATGAAAAATTATTCTTATGTTTTCTCCTTACCTAAGGTATTCATGCCACTGAGTTAGCGAGGTCTCTATAACTTTTCCTTTTTCCTTACAATATGGTTCATGCCGACACGTATAGGGCTGAGATTCTTTCAATAAATGAATATGTTATACATCTATGATCTTTAACCAAAATGTCGATACCATTTGCATTAAATACACAGTGTTTAAACCATAGTTAGGTGATGGGATACACCCCTTAAATGCTTCTCCATCCATCTTCCCTCTCCATTTATCCTTATTCCAATCTGAATGACAATTTATCTGCTACTTATCCAAGAGAACAACTTGCTGAATTGACAGGATATTATTTTGTGCGAACAGAAGCGTAGGACATTGTTGGTTCAATAAGTAGTGTTGTTGTTGGTGCTGAAAATCTAGTTTTGTGTTTGCATACAAATAGGTGTGTTTAGCTATGACTAAATATTTCTTTGAGCAACCTTGGAAAGAAAGAACAAATGAAAAATTATTCTTATGTTTTCTCCTTACCTAAGGTATTCATGCCACTGAGTTAGCGAGGTCTCTATAACTTTTCCTTTTTCCTTACAATATGGTTCATGCCGACACGTATAGGGCTGAGATTCTTTCAATAAATGAATATGTTATACATCTATGATCTTTAACCAAAATGTCGATACCATTTGCATTAAATACACAGTGTTTAAACCATAGTTAGGTGATGGGATACACCCCTTAAATGCTTCTCCATCCATCTTCCCTCTCCATTTATCCTTATTCCAATCTGAATGACAATTTATCTGCTACTTATCCAAGAGAACAACTTGCTGAATTGACAGGATATTATTTTGTGCGAACAGAAGCGTAGGACATTGTTGGTTCAATAAGTAGTGTTGTTGTTGGTGCTGAAAATCTAGTTTTGTGTTTGCATACAAATAGGTGTGTTTAGCTATGACTAAATATTTCTTTGAGCAACCTTGGAAAGAAAGAACAAATGAAAAATTATTCTTATGTTTTCTACTTACCTAAGGTATTCATGCCACTGAGTTAGCGAGGTCTCTATAACTTTTCCTTTTTCCTTACAATATGGTTCATGCCGACACGTATAGGGCTGAGATTCTTTCAATAAATGAATAGGTTATACATCTATGATCTTTAACCAAAATGTCGATTACTCCACTTGGGCATATGCCCAAGTCAAGTAAAAGTGAGTACCTCACCAAAATCCCCGGTTTTGTGTTCGGATTCATATTCATAGAGTGCTAACATAGGTGCCTCTACTGGATACTTTGCAAGAATTTCCTGGGTCACAAGGATTGATAGCACTAAATGGTGTATCAGCACCCAATGATCAATATATCCTTCGAGAAACACTAGAATAGGGCGATCTAATGCATTTGGACATTGCGTCTCACTCACTCACATATAAGTTTTATACAAAGTTTGATAATCGTTATGTAACGGCATGCACATTTTTCCGAGGCCTCAAACTTTTAAGATCTCGATTTCTAAATATTGCATTGAAGCTTTATGTTTTGAATCAAAACCGATGTTCTTGCATTAATTCCTTCCAGATAATGCATGGTTCGGTAGCATGAAACCAAATTCATTCTTCATGAATTAATGTATAGTTTAAGATCTTTAGGCAGAAGTAGCTTAAGCCTTGGAAGCGGAGTAAGAACAGATAATCAAGAAAAATTTGCAACATAAGTGTCCAAGGCCAAATAATCATTATTTATTTGTATTCCTCTTTTGCAGTAGCAATACAAAGACTTTATGAGGCCTTTGTTCCGTAAGAAAAATGCATCGACTCAGCTCTAGAGAGAAAAATGTAAGTTTCTGCGAAGCCTTTAGCTCTAATTTGAAAAAGTAGCTATATGAGTTTTCATTGTGTGGCACTATCTATGTTGTAGCTGGTTGGCTGGTTCTGTTTACGTAAGAAATTATCAGGGTATTTTACCTGGTGACTCAACACGTAAGGCGACTAGGTAGCGGCGTGAATTGAACCTGGATATTCTTGTGTCTAGAATGGATAACCAGGTACCCAAAAAAGGTCATGATGAGCAAATACCAATGTGGAGGAAAGGGTGCCCAATCTTAGAGGACCAACACCCCTATCAATAATACAAGAAAGGAGAGTTGAGCATGAGACATGAGTAGCTTATTTTTTAGCTTAGTAACCAGGGAAGCGGTAAACAAGGTAAGCCGACCCGGTGCAAATGGATGACTGAATTTTTGGTCAATAAGTAGTTCCTCGACATTTGAAAGATATATCCCAGTAGTAATTTCTGCTTCCGAAAGTGGGCGGAGTAGAAACTACTCGACTAGTAGTAAGGCGGTGAAGGAATGAAACTCCCAAATATTTTCCACACAAAAGAAGAAAACAAAATAATCATATTCCGAAATCTCAAAATTCTTTTATCAAATACACATCACATCATACACCCAAACCATCATTTTTTTCCATAAAATATAGAAATCCAGACCCCGTTTCTTCCCATACCTTAAAATTCCTTTCATAAAATACATAAACCCAGACACCCATATGCACAAAAACATAAGTTAGAATTTATCATATTTATAAGTTTGAACTTACTAAATGTTTTTGCATGGACATTACAGAACCATCCATACAATTAAAAACAGTGATGAACCATAGAATTGCAGCAACAGAGAGGGTCACCTGATAATATTCTCGTATACAATCATCCTTACACATTGATTATGCTGAGTCACCTTTGATGTGATGAAGAAGACACATTTATGACATACATGGGAACTATTTTTCTCATAACTTTGAAGAGTACGCTTCTCTTGAAATGATTACCTTACACATTGATTATGCCGAGTCACCTTTGATGTGATGAAGAAGACACATTTATGACATACATGGGAACTATTTTTCTCATAACTTTGAAGAGTACGCTTCTCTTGAAATGATTACAATGCAATCCCCATGTCATTTGGGTGCAACATTAGCATGTAAAAAACAACCTGTATGACTGCCAAGTTTTATACGTACATGTTATAAAACCCAATACAATATAAAATTGTTTATTTTTTATTCATGTCATGACTATTCTGAAAATTTGTGAATGCCACCTAAACGTGGTAAAGATTTAATATCATTGTGATATATTTCATGCAACACATTGTTCCACACCACCATTAAACAAATAGTTTTTGTGTGTCATGGGCAAGTAAATCATAAAAGAGATGATTCTTCAGTATGAGGAGGTGAACCAACCTTACAACTACCAGGCGTGAAATCAAAATGGTAGATTGTTTCAAAATTGAATGCATGCAACTTCATTGTTCTTGAATACTCGAATCCGTGAAAAACTCGTTCACAATGCAAATCATAT
>LPNX011039560.1:0-39107 GCA_001517045.1 Pseudotsuga menziesii
GTTACCTTACCAAATTTACCTATGCAGTCTCTAGATTTACCAGTACTCAATCCAACACCTTATCCAACACTTCTTTTGGTACTCAATCTAGTCTTTATGTTGTTAAGATGTAGAAATATCCCCAAATTTTCAGAATATGTTGAGGATAAGAATGTGTCGAAAAGAATCTGCCGTTGTACTTCCAACTTTAAAAATTCTTCACTTTCACCCAACAAGTCCTTTCATAATGAGATCCAACTTGTACTTATGCCCTGGTTATAAACAAAAAGGTAATTGATCAGTATATTAGAATCAAAATAAAATAGATTTTAAAAGAAACCTAATACTTATCAATCTTATCCTACAATTCTGACTTACATATGCAAATTTACTTTTCTTTATTTATACTAAAAATTCATCATCAATTGATAGGTCTTACTTAAACAAGAGTTCCACTAAATGAAATCCATAAAAATTTACCAGTCAAATTGATCAAACTCTACGCAAGAATGTTCAAGTGATAAAGATCATAAGGTTGACAATTAAGTTCATTGAATAATTAAACATAAGTACACTCTGGAGGTGTAATCCTCCTATGTATTAAATATCAGGGAGTATAGAATTAAATCATCTTAAAAATATTATCCAATGGCTATTAAATAAGAGTCATTAATTTTAATTTTAACCTTCCATATCTTTTAATTCTTACAAGAGTACCACATTAATACAAGCAAGTATGGATAAAACATCATAATAGATACTAAATCCAAAACCCATTTCCAGTGAGCCTGTTTAGGACTTCGATGGGGTAGCTATAATATCCAAGAAATATATTCCCCAAGATATATGTGCAATTTCCAACATCCATGTTCAGTACCCTGATGGGTTTTCTTAGTCATAGCACAGGCCAGTACCTGCTGCCAGCAATCCTGTTCAGCATCTCGGCGGGTTAACCTCTTACATGATTTTTTTCTTAGATGATCTTGTCCCAAATTCACCTTAAATATAATATTTATAATTTGTTACCGTACAGATGAACGGGGGGGCTTCTCTTAAAACCTTTCTAGGATCAGAATGGTATTGGGTTGGAATATTTTATCTAGAACAATGCTTGTAAAGATATGGTTGCATGAACGATTAACTCTTGCAATTATACTAATTCAATGGAGAGGTTACACTTATTTGTATTAAAGAAAATGGATAATAACTAAAAGATTCTTTAATATTAACAACCATCTTCCTATGAGTTTATTGTGGTGTCTCTCAGAATAATAATTCAATGCTCTTATTAGTTACTACTTGTAAAAGTGCTTGCTCAATCAAGCGTAAAACCAAGTCAAAGTGTACTAGTATGCTATCGCTTTCATGAGTTAAACTTCTTGAGACAAAACCACATGGTAGAAAATTTGTATAAAGAAAGAAAAATAATTCTTGTATGACTAAAAACAAGAGGTTTCCAAATATATGATAAAAGCATTTCCTTTCATCTTTTGCTTAAAACATAAAGTGAACAACTCAACATAAATACCAAACATATTTTGAGTATCTTTCAAAAATTTATACAAATTAGGAAAGTTCCATAAAATTCATTTATAGAAAAATTGTCCTTTTATAAAAGCAACAAAGGAAACCAAATAACTTCCCTTTTTAAATACTCTAAGTTACTCTGAGTTGTTCTATTAAATAGAAAATACCTTCAACCAACGTCCATTACCCCAAATGCAACTTGTTCATTATCAATTTTTTTTAGAACCATTATTAAAAACAGTCACAATTTCATATTACCCCATGGTATTTTCCATTTTATAGGTTATGAGTTGTTGTGATAATAAATCTCATGAAAGACTTGATTGGAGAGAAGGTATAAATTCAGTTTAAAGATCTTAATCATTTTATTGCAATAAAAAAAAAAATTAAGTTGCATTAATTTCTAAACTAAACCTACAACTTTTTATTTATATTCATATTTTTTTATTCTATCTAAGAAGAAAGAAAAAATTTCTATTCAAGTATATGAACTCTTCCACTGTAACCAAGTGCGAACCAAGATGACAAATATACATTTATCCACATATGAAAAAGTTATTCCAAAGATTACCTGGATATGGAAAATGAAGCGGCTTACTTATTTCTGCATCAAAAGGTGCTTAAGGAAGGAATGGTATTGTGGTCGGGTTACCTTTTGGAACCAGATTTTGATGTAGTCTTGATACTCACCTCCCTTCATCATGTCATGCAGACCTCCGTCTCCTAGATTATTGATTTCTTTTATACATGTCGGCTATGTTGTCACACATGTTGAGAACTCTGTAATTTCATATTGCTCTGCATTGGATGTAGTCCCCAAGTTGTCAATTTCTTCTACAATTTGGAAATAAATATATTTTTGTGGCTCTTTAAAATTTGGTTCACTTGTTGTGTCAAGAGAGGTAGATAAAATATTAACTGATATAAGGATTCGTTCTACCTGATAAGAATAACTTCCAACCGTTTCTAGGATTGGAGAAATTTGTCCCAAATTGATGGTCACCTATGAATCCATTTTTTTGGTTGTTTTGTTTCTGTCACGCACAATTATTAGTGTTTGGGGTTCTTACTGCACCCCATTTTTTTAAATGTGTTTTTAAATGATTCTAATCAAAACTACCTACCACTAAAAACATATTTGCATAAATCAAACACACCACTCTTGCATGAAATAAAACAGTGTTGCATGAAATTAAATTGCAGAAAATAAACACACCCAAACTTGTAGAAATAACACTTGCCTAAAATTAAATTGTAGGAAAGTAAACTACCTAAACTTGTAGAAATAAAAACTCTCTTTTGCATAAAAATAAACCAAATGTGTGAAAAAACAAACACACTTGCGAGAAAGGAACAACAAGGATTTGGGGAAACCCACTAAAGTGGATGAGTCAGGTTGTTACCCCACAGAAATACCGTAGTGAATTCGGCTTTGGGTATTATTGTTTTCCCATCCACCTTGTTGTGTCATGTAAAGGAAACCTATCTACCCCTATCTACCTAGACTTCACCCCTTTAGCACATCCTTGGCAATGACACCAAAAATGTCAGGCAAAATATGTAACGAATTAATTCACCTTCAATTTAATTATCGACCAAGGTAGGTAAAATTCGAGTTGCTACATTGTATGTGTAGGATAAGATAATCTAGGATACATTTCTATGATAATTTCAAAGAGCTATGAGATGATTCTAACCTGATATAATTTATTGAGAATCAACTTCTATTAATGCTAAAAGAAAATCACAAAAACTAATTTATTCATTCATTCACTAAGCAAATGGAGATATTAAAATCTAATTTACAAAAGAATTCATGCATCAAGCCAAGTTCTAACTTATTTTAATCAATCAATAAGAAGTCTTATCTTTATAAACAAAAAATCCAAGTTCTTCTAAAGTGTCCTAGATAGTATGACAACCTATCTTGCAAAATGAAGAAACAACTTCTTAACCCAAAGGCTATTGTAATAGGAATGCTAATCTCAATTCACCAATACTTCTTTCAAACTGAACATAAATGGTTTGTCTTTTTAACACTGCTATTATGAACTAATAATTATTTCTAAAATAATTTTCCTCAAAGAAAACACTAATTTATACAGCAACTCCAAATTTCAAAGCTAATAATAAATTAACAATTGATCTACGCTTTTACTAAGTTGATGAAAGAAACTTAACAGACAAACTGTTATCAAATCCCAAAATTGTTACATTACATATATTCTGGCTAGAGGTGAATCCAACTAAATATACAACATAATCCAAAAAGGAAAAAGAAACTTAGATCTGGAAATCCTTCTATGACTATCCAACTAAATCTACAACATAATTTGCTTGAATATCGAAAAGAACCTAAAATCTAGAAATGATCTTGGGAATTATTATGATAAATTACTAAAATAAAAAGACTAGTGCTATAATAGAATATATCTACAGAAAGGTTAAATCTATTGTGTGAAGATCGATGCATAAGAAATGAATAAGATAAAAATGTAAACACGCTACCCTAGCAATCTTTGAATATGTATTCTAGGTGAGATATGATAGGTAAAAATACATATTGGGACATATAGAAAGAAAACCCATGTTACCAAATTGATTGAAGAGACCTAGAAGTATGAGAATCAATGATTCTCATTTGTAGCAATGCAGGAACAAGTGTTGGTTTGGGTACATGATCAGGTACCAAATCGAGTGCAGGATTAGCCAAAGATCTAAATTATAACCAAAGATCACATATTCCAAATAATTATTCATTAGGTGTGATATTTAAATTTCTATTTTAAAAATGACTAAAAATAGGTTGACTAATAGTAAAAATATACCTTGTCACAAGCTTCATGGAATAGTCTTCAAAACTTATGCAAATCATGCTTAGATAGGCAATGAACATGAAGCAATTCAATTAAAAGGATTGATTCCTTATTTGATGTATAGACAAAATATGGACAAAACAAGGGGCCATCAGTAAGGGAAATGTGTACCTCATAGTGGTCTTATTGATTGCTCGGGAGTCAATGCACATACACCATCCACCATCCTTCTTTGGGCTAAGCATAATGGATACTGCACAAGGACTCAAAATTTCTTTCACCAAACCTTTATCAAATAGCTCCTATACCTTTTGTTTGATCTCTTCACTCTCTGGAGGACTCATTCTATAGGTTTCCTCATTAGGTAAACTTGCACTAGGTATTAATTCAATATGATGACTAATACTTCCCACATGAGGTAAATCATTTGGTAACTCATCCACAATAATATCAGCATAATCATCAAGAAATATTCTAACTTTAGTATGGAAATCATATAAATTTGTAAAAGTTAAAATTACCTTTGATTTGCCAACAAGGGAAAAATGCAGTCCTTCTTCTTTCTTGATTTCTTGTAACAATTCCTTCTGAGTCATCAGCAAAATATTGGTTCTTGAATCTTCTTGGGCTGCTTCATCTTTCATAGGTAACATTGCATGCTTCTTTCCATCCTTTTCCAGAGAATGAGTGTTTCTACTTCCATCATGAACAACTTTTCTATCATATTTTGTTGGAGTATCGGGTACCTCCACATGGTATAACCGCCGCACTTCTGGGAATATAAAACAAGTGGTTTAACCACCCACTCCTAGTGATAGGGCCTTGTGCTGGGTTTCAAATCTTCACCAATATCTGCAGGTTTTGGTGTAACGGCAAACCTTACATGGTATTAGATTATAGGTCTTAGGTTCAATTCCCCCGAGCTACGCCGGAGGCGGGGTGTTGGAGTATCGGGTACCTCCACATGGTATAACTGCCGCACCTCTGGGAATATAAAACAAGTGGTTTAACCACCACTTCTGGTGATAGGGCCTTGTGCTGGGTTTCAAATGTTCACCAATGCTCTGATACCATGTAAGGTTTGTCGTTACACCAAAACCTGCAGATATTGGTGAACATTTGAAACCCAGCACAAGGCCCTATCACCAGGAGTGGTGGTTAAACCACTTGTTTTATATTCCCAGAGGTGCGGCGGTTATACCATGTGGAGGTACCCGATACTCCAACATATTTCTATGGCCTCCCTAAGAGTATATGGCACACATCCATACACATTATATTACATAATACCATATATTTATAAGTACCAATTTGAAACTCCACATTGCAAAACTCATTCACCAAGAGTTGATGTCCTTTCTATAACCGAGATACTTTATAAGGAGTGGGATGTTTCACCCTCTTCAAGCCCAACTTCTCTACCATCTCAGTGGAGACTAAATTATTTGTACTACCACTATCAATAATAATGTTACAACACTTCCCTTGTGACTTGCACTTAGTCTTGAACAGACTCTTTATCTGGGTTGGTTCATGCACTTTCTTCTTTGTTTTCACTAAAACTCTCTTCGTCATAAGAGATTCTCCTTCCTAAGGAGGATTATTTATTTTTGCTTTTTTATTGGACTCCTCTCGAGCCACAACGATATTTGCATTCCTATGAACTATATAGGTTTGTTCTTTGGGAACTCCCATGACATGTGCCAAATTTCTCCACATGTATAGCATTTCACTTCTCTATTTATGCTTCTTCCTCTAGCATTAAACCTGCCTCCTCTGAATCCTCCTCTTTGGGGTGCCTGTAATACCCTAGTTGTTAAGCCCCAGACTTATGATCCTTCATGTGACTTATGTTCTCTTGCATTATGGACTTGTGATTTTTTATATGATTATGGAATTTTGTTCCCTTTCATGATTAATTTAATTAAGGAATTATTATTAATGTTTGATAACATGACCTTGTAGTTTGGCATTATTATTAATGTTAATGTTATTACTATAATATTTGTTATCTTTAAATGTTGTTAATGATTGATTAAATAAACAACTGGCTCAACAAAGGAAACTAAAAGAGTATGGGGAACCATGGATTCCACAAAGTGAGGGGGAATGGGGACATCCCTAGAACCTTATAACTTATTGTTGACTTAACTTTGTCCATCCCAATTCATATTTGCACCTTGGTGAGATTAATAATGTTCGTCACCCAAACCTTGTACAACGAACCCTATTCTCAATAATTATGGACTATGGAGATACTTTTTTCATATTGTGCACACCTTAGTGGGCCCATATTGCATAAGTATCCCTCCTTGGGAAAATATTCCCTCACATTTATGTGTTTATGGTCATTTATGAGCCCTTTCCTAGTTTTTAGGACTATAAGCTATTTTCTAGCTTCCACTCTTGCACCATGCATTGATGATCCCATTTTTGTACTTCCATGATATTTATGATCCCATTGGATGCCCTCTCTCACCTATTTCGACCTCCTGTATGTTTTGCAACCCCCTTTGTGCATTAGTGTGCCTCCATGTGCTCTTCATGGCTCCACTCCTTAGTTTTGGGTAACTCCTCCTCATGGTGCTAATTTGGGAAAGGAATATTTTCACTAAGCCACCACTCCACTAATTCAAGTTAGTTCTCCATGATGAAGTTTAAACCTTACTTATCTCTAATTTTCGCTGATCCATTTGGGTTATAATGGTCCTCCTTATGTTATAAATCCATATGCCATCTCCTTGTTGAAGTTAATCTTTATCTTTAGACCATGTGATTTATGCTATCAACCCATGTTGGGAAGGTTAATATTATTGAGAGTGTGTTGAGACTTAGAGGGAGTCTATTTTTTCCCTTTTCTTCCTTTATATTTCTCTACTAGTCCAGGTTCTCACATAGGAAGTCAAGAAATGGAAATGGCGAGCTAGGTCACATCCCATAGGCAGTGGAGACGGGCAGAAAAGTAGTAGTGGGAAGCATTGTGTCTCTCGAAAGAGGTAGTTTCAAGAGTAGTGATACTAAGAGAGAATCTACCGGTGGATCCATGTCTCAGCTCAGGGGTGACTTGTTCAGGGGAGGAAGGCTTGATGATGTGTACGGTTGGGAGGAAAGTTGTCCTACTGTAGCCAGTTGCTTATATTTTGAGATAAGTATTTCTCTTATGTTGTGTTTTCATTTCATTATTTTATTTGGTATATGTGCAATGATGGCTAATTGGTTGTTTGAGTGTTCATGTATTGAATGTCAGGATCTACTTGGAGGAAGGATGAATCTCATGCAATTTATTTTCTATTCTTGTTACCTTCTTTCTATTATTCTTCTTCATAACCATAACTTTTGTAATTTTGGCTCTATTTTATTGACAAGGGCGCAACCATATGATCTGGTTCGACCATCTATGCTCATTTTTGGATTGTGAGACCTATTCCATTGCATCCGAAGCAGCGTTTCCATTAAACAACACCTTTCATTTCATTGAAAAATCTTTTAGAATGACCAAGATATGTTTGTTTTGGTTCGATAGCTTTCCGGTGCTGTCACATGCCCCAATTTTCAAAACACTTTTATGTTTTAAGAAACATTATGTTACATTTTATGTAAATTTTGTAATTAATGACCAAGTGGGGCCAAGGATAATTTAATGTAATTTCATAATATTTTATTAATAAATAAATGAAAGATGAGACAACAGCTTAGGGAAGTTGTTAAATGAGTGTTTTACTGGTCACTTGGTAGAGGCTGGGTTGAGAGCAGATTGACATGTGGCAGCATCCTCAAACTACTTCTAGCTATTGTAGGTGGAAACTTCCCTATTTTCATGGTCATGATTCCCCAAGAAAGTGGAACAGGAGCAGGTGGATCATTAAGTAAAACTGACCCAAAAAATCTAGGCATGCTAATAAAACCTCCCATTGAAGACAACTGAGGCTTCTCATTCTAGATTTGTGATCATTCTGAGTGAATGAAGTGCACATGAGAAATTCAATGGAGGGGACTAGCTGAAGTAAGTTTGAGTGGACAAGTGCTGAAGACCTGAACTAGTGCAACTATTCTATGCTGAGTTCATACTGCTGTAAGTAGAAATGAGTTACTGCTGAACACTCAGTGGAGTTGCAGACGATTTATAGACTACATCTCTCACCCAGTACTTCTACCAGGTGGACCAGGAGACAAGCTCGGGGTTCCTGACAATTGCAGTCTAGCTCTTCTCTAGGAGGGTGTTTGGAGGAACAGTTTCCTTAAGTTGTTGTCACCTCATCTATATTTCCAGGTTTTTCTTAGTTCAGTCTTTTAAATTATTTACTGTAACTAGAAAGTTTAAGAGTTTTCAATAATATAGTATATTTTGTTTTATTTCTATTAGGGATAAATAGGAGAATTATATATGCTATGAAAGTTAGTAACTAGCTATATTGGGGTAAATTAGTAGAGAAAATTCCAAGTTAATTGATAGATAGAAAGAAAATACCTAAACTATATTTTTCACACCTTTTGTAAGGCAGTACAGTAGGTTTGTTTATTTTTAAACAGTGGATTCAGTAAAACGTGTATGCAAATGCAAATATTTATGTTTTACAATATTTTTATATAAAATGTTATAAGATTTTTTATGAATTTGTACTATTTACTTAAAGTACTTAAACAACGTAGATAAAAATAGAGAACAGAGCCTATGTATTACACACTGGTATGTGTAATATTTTACACAGTGAAACCAAAAAGAAATTACATAATATAAACCTAATATGTATTCCTAAACAAATAATATCGAAAACAGTAAATTATCTAGATTAAGTGTACTTAGCCAAACAATAAAACAAGTTAAACTTTTACCCAGTTAGTTCACTTATGTGAAAATGCCAACTAGGGTTAACTGAAATGAAATATTAGCTCTGTAACTTTAAAGAAGAGTTAGGGTGTGTAAAAGAACTATTCTTTTATAACAAAATAAAATCATACTTTGTAAATATTAAAATCTAGCAGTATAATTCAAAAAGTACAAAAGATAGTAAAATTTATTCATTAATATCGTTTCTCTGTTCTATTTCCAAAATTCATTTATGCATCAATAATTATGCTATTATCGAAGTATTCCACTGTCAAAGGTTCTTAAGTCATAATTCTTTTAAAGAAGAAACAAAATTTATTAATAATCTATTTAACCCTAAACCCTCGAAAAGTAAATAACAATAAAAGTAGCTAAAATAAACAAATTATACATATATATAAACCAAAAAGAGATATTGTTAATTCATCCTTAAGCTGTGAGAACTCTTTTAATATTAAAAACAAAACTGAATAGACGTAGTCTCGGCCTACGGCCTTTACATTCCCATTCAAGGATTAAAATCCTGAATAAAAGTATCTACATACAAACAGAGTTCTTATAAAAACCAAACATCTGTTTCAAATACAAAATCCCTTTCAAAAAGAGAAGTGCTGTAAGAAAATCCATTAAATTTTCTTTAAAAAAAAAAGAAAACCCTAAACAGATCCTCATATAACGACCCAATGGCCTATCAATAAAAGTCACCAAACAACATCATTATAATTCAACCATTGCCGAAAAGGCTTAAAAGCTAATTCATTAAGTCACGATTGTGAAATACCATAACCTTTGTTTACAAAACAAAGCATCTAAATACTACGGCCGAACTAGTAACCATCAATCATGCAGCAGAACTCTCCTAAAAACACCATACAACTCGTGCAGGAGTACCCCATGTGAAACCGAGGCTTACCAGGGTGGATGCCCTCTTGGAAACTTGATGGTTGAGTCCTTCGGAACTGAATCTTCCTCTTATGAGCCTACAGAATCAAAACCTTATTGTTAAATACTTTTAAATTTAACAAAATAATAACTACTTTATATGCAGAAGAATTTCTATTTAAGTTCAATTGTTACCAGAGGTTTTTACATAGTTATTCCGACGTAATGAGTCAACCTAGCCTCCTTCGTTGGCAACCCGAGTTAAATTGGAGCACTGTCAAAAGAAATTACAATTCGCAGTGTTAAGTGTGAAGCCCCAAGTCTCGCCGAAGGGAGGATTAAACAAACGGGAGGAAACAAGTAGTAAAACAAATAACCCTACTCACTCTTTCAACCAACCCTCTTCACACTATGTATGTGTAAGAACACTCACATAGTTCAAGCTCACAGAGTAAAAAAATAAAGGCAAAGACAACCCAACCTTCAACACTCCTTTCGACAGTCAAAAAAACACCTCACGATAGCAGAAAGCTTCATGCTCACTTCTACTACACCAGAACTTGAGAAACAAACTTGCAGAGGAGATCGTCATGTCTCACAAAGGCATGTGTTTAAATGATGGAAGGATTGGCAACAATCTTGGAGGCCATGAGCTCACAGCTTGACCACCCCACAACAAAGGCAAACAAAATGCAATTTCAGGGTTAGGACAAGCCTTTTCTTTGCCTCCAAAGTCAAGACAAAAACCTAATCATCAACCACCAACCACGTGTCCTCCGAAATTATTTGCAAATTATGGGTTTCATGCTATAGTTTGAAAGTCTTGATTTAACCTGAACAAATCATTTTGTTCACAAGTCAAAACCTTATGATATCATTGCATAGTATCAATATCCTCATTTTGATAACAAAAGACTTTGTGTTTGAGAGGTATTCCTTTACACTAGGGTCTTATGCATAACTTTGAAATTTTTATTTTCTTCTCAATTTTAAATAATGTTACTATTGGTTGTAGTAAGGTATAAACAAGGGAGGAATTAACATTATATAGAAGAAATTAACCATAGAGATCTTTAAGATAGGTCTTAGTCTAAGCATGGTTTTAAAATTTCAAATATATTCCTTGTCAACAAAAACTCATATAAAATGAGATTTCTGACACAAGACAATCAAATATAAATACTTGGTTAACGAGGATCATTAGAATAGAATAATTAAAGTCTTGGAAAGAACTTGAGTAAATATAAACAATACTTATACCCAACACTAATGATAAATGTGAAGTTTTGGTCACAAGTAGATTTAACATATCCTCTAACTTGTATACCTCTTAGGTTACTGTGCTCTTTTTGACAATAGTATATTTGTTTATAAAATGCCCATCTAGAATTAAATACAAGTCTATAGCTGAAAACACAAAGAGGAAGGTCATTTAAACAAGTATTGTAGCAGTAAGCATAACCAAACTAACCCAGTCGATTACAATAGTGTTTTACAAACATTTATGAAGATTTCTAAACAATAAAAATATCAACAATACCTCTTACGGGGTCGAGCTGCAAAACAAACAATTTAACTAGCATGTATCCTATGCTAGTTGTGTGTTATTCTCGATCTGTAATTTTACTGGTAACAAAACTGCTTACCTATTTAGAACCTGTAAAAGAAGCATCACTTTACTGCGTTAGCTGTAAGCTAAGTAAGCCCCGATATCATCTAAGGTTCTTTCCTACTTGACAGAAGACAGTAATAACACACTTAACATCAAGTTTAGATATAGTTTTATTTCCTGTCCTTTTAAAACATAAACTGTGGAATTTCACATCCGTAACATAGTACTTCAAAGATAAACAGATAAATTATATAGAACTAAAGAATTACAATGTTCTATTCTAAATACTGATGTCTAATTAACCGCTAGCAGTTATTGGTTCTTAGGCAGTGACATCTTTGAACATTTTATGTTACATGAAAAATTTAAAATTTTTATGAATTTTTGGGTTATTACAGGTGCCGAGATGAATGCATCTATCATTTTATTGTAAATCATTTGGTTGCATAATTGTTCTTAGTTGAATATCTGAGGATGAGAGAGGTATTCTATATGTAAAATTAATTGATGGCTAGAGGTTGGTAGCCATACGATCTTATTTTTATTAGTGAGACATGACTGTAGGGGACAGTCATCGGTAGCTGATTTTGAGGGCTGTATTTGTAATCAGTGTTCTTCTTTGCTATGGTTTTGGTGTGGCTATAGACTGCAACCTATGTATGCTCCATGATATGTGGTTTTCCTTACTTTTTATGGTCACTAATAGCACACACATAATAACAACCAAAAAAGTAGATTAATTTTGAAATAATCAATGACATCAATACTTGGTTATTTATAAACTATGCTATCAAACAAACCCAAAATACATAAATTAGTTATTCACAACGAATATGATGTTTAGCATGTATTATTGATGTTCTTGTTTCAATTATGACCTTTATCTTGCACTCTGGAAGTTATTAATCGAGTGTCACAATTAATTATTTAATTAAGTGGCGTAATTAAATAATTAAGTGTCGCAAACTTTAGTTATAATTGAATCTCTAGAATTTAATTTATTTGGGTCAATGGTTAGTCAGATCAATATTAATTATCTATATCCATTGCTCTTAAACCTTAGATTGTCTTAATTCAGTACCTTTGGGTTTTTCTCAAGGTTCGGGGACATCACAAGTGGTATCAAAGCTTAAGGTATCAACACTGTGGCTATTGGGCTTTCTGCGAAGTTTCAAGTCACCTTGTAAGCATGCACTTGCATTAGATAGCTTGGATGCATGCACGTGTGAGTTAGTGAATTAAACTGTTAGATTGGGATGGGTATGGACCTGAATATCATCCAGTAAGGAGAAATCTTGGAAGGATTTCTACCCCTCCCCTTGTCCAACTAAGTAGATTGTAACTTAGAAATGTTGGCTAGTTACTTTATTTACAAGAAGAAAAGTGGTTTTTTTAATGATAATGAACTTATACAAATGTTTATTCTACTAAAAAAATGTTATTAATAAACACATGGTAGTTCCCAGTGATTGATTTAGTAAGCGGTGTGACTACTACAACTGATATTTTAATCAAACCTATGAAGACTAAGTATTCCACAAGTGAAAGTTCAACAGTAGGAAGTCAGAGTTTAGGGATGGATATTCAGGAAGGACAGAGACCATATAGTCCTGAAGAGGATTTTGTTGAGGGAAGAAGGTCAACCAGATATAAGATGAGAAGTGAACCATTAAGCTTGGAGGATTCAGTGAGGAAGTGTAGAGAGGATAATGAAAGAATAATTCATATCCAAGAGCAGATTATGAATGATCTAAAATCATTAAATACCATCCAAAGATCCCCCGAAAAGAGTCATAAAAGAGGTTATGTGAGGTCTAGATCATCTTCAAGGAAACCTTATCACTTAGAGAGAAAGAAGAGTTATGTACCAAGCAGTACAGAGAGCAGTCCTAAAAGATCTCCAGTGAGATACAAGAAGAGGAGGTTTACTCAGGATGAACTAGTAGGAGAGTTGAGAAGAATCAATCCCCCAACTTTTGATGGAGAAGTAAAGAAAGAAAAAGATGTCGAAGCATGGTTTATAGGACTTAGGAAATTCTTCCAGTTGCATCAGTATACACCTAATATGGAGGCAAGAGTATCCATATACCATCTGCAAGGTAAAGCAACTATCTGGTGGGATCAACTGGTTAAGTTGAAAGACATCGATGAAGACAAAATATCTTGGAGGAAGTTTAATAAATACTTTCAGAAAGAATACCTCTCTGAGCACTACTATGACAAGAATATGGAGGAATTATTTGAGCTTAATTTGGGAAGCATGACTATGGAGGCTTATGAGAAAAAAATTTCTAGAACTTTTGAACTATGCAGACTTCATCAAAGATGGGAAGGTAAAGATTCAAAGGTTCCTAAGTGGCCTTCCTAGATCTTACAGAGATAAAATCTAGTATGATAGACCAAAGAACCTTAAGGATGCCATATGGAAGGAAAAACACTTATATGAACAAAATAAGAGCAAGGCCCCATATCATAAGAATGGGAAGGATATGAAGAATAACGGGCAGGAGCAGAGAAAGAAAGGTTTCCAGCCTTCAAAGTTCAGAAACAATAATTCTTACCAACAACGACAGTCAAAGGAAGATACTTCAAGGAAAAGACCACCTGTGGAATGTTGTATATGCAAGGAAAATCACTTTGCCAGTCAGTTCCCGCGTAAGAAAAATAACCTTTGTAACATTCAGGAGGCTTCAAATGTTGGAGATGTAGGTGGAAGTGTTCAAATGATCTATGCAGCCCTATATGGGAGGCAAGCTGACCACCAATCCTGAATGATTGAAGTAGCAGGTAAGATTGCTAATAAAACCTTAACTATTTTGATGGATTTGGGAGCTAGCAACAGTTACATTTCACCTAATCTTGTTGAGAAATGTCATTTAAAGAAAAGTAAACTTGAAACAACAAGTCTAGTACAGCTAGCTACAGGAGCCAAGAGGAAAATCACTGAATTTGTAAAAGTGTGTCCTTTAGAAATGAATGGAATGAAAACCTTTGAAGACTTAAAAATCATACCCTTGGCGTCATATGATGTATTGATTGGCATGGATTGGTTGGATGCACACCATGCTGTTTTTCATTTCCATAATAAAACTTATACTTGTTTGGATGAAAAAGGGAACCAAGTGATAACAAAAGGAATACCTAGACCCATATCCCTGAGGCATATCACAGCTCTACAATTGAATAAATGTCTTAGAAATGGATTCCAATTATATGCAATTCATGTGGAAGAATCAAAAGAAGGAAAAGATCTAGATTTGCAGGATTATCCAATACTACAAACTTTTGTATATATATTTCAAGAACCGCCAAGAATACCTCCTAAGAGGGACATTGATTTTTCTATCGACTTGGTGCTGGGAGCAGTTCCTTCATCTAAAGCACCTTATAGAATGAGTACTCCAAAGTTAAAGGAATTACAAATGCAGTTAGAAGAGATACTAAAGAAAGGTACATAAGACCCAGTTATTCACCTTGGGGAATATCTTGTGTTATTTGTGAAAAAGAAAGATGGAACTCTAAGACTTTGCATAGATTATAGACAATTGAACAAAGCAATGGTTAACAACAATTATCCCTTACCAAGAATTTATTACTTGTTTGATCAATTGAGAGGATCCAAGGTGTTTTCAAAAATAGATTTGAGGTCGAGATACCACCAAATTAGAATTAATAATGAGGATATCAGTAAGACAGCATTCACAACAAGGTATGGACACTATGAGTTCACAGTATTACCTTTTGGTTTAACAAATGCACCTGTAGTATTCATGTGTTTAATGAATGGATTCTTTAGAAATTACTTAGATAAGTTTGTGATTGTATTCTTGGATGACATCCTTATCTATTCCAAGACAAAGGAAGAGCATGAAGAACATATAATACTAGTAATTCAAGTGCTTAGAGAACATCAATTGTATGCCAAATTAAGCAAGTGTACATTATATCAAAGAAGAATCCACTACCTAGGGCATATCATATCTGAAGAAGGTGTTACAGTAGATCCTGAGAAGATAAGAGCCATTATGGATTGGTCAACACCTAAGAATGTATCAGAAGTCAGATCCTTCATGGGTTTAGCTGGATACTACCGAAGGTTCATCGAAGGATTCTCAAAGCTGGCTCATCCTATTACATTTTTGCAAAAGAAAGGTGTGAAATTTGATTGGAATTCTAAGTGTGAAGATCATTTTCAAAAAGTTAAGGAAATGCTTACCAGTGCACCAGTGCTAAAAATCATGGACCCTAAAGAAAACTTTGGTGTATGCACGGATGCATGCAAGCAAGGCATTAGTGGAGTATTAATGCAGGATGGACATGTGAATCATTAGTTATGAATCTAGAAAGTTGAAGGAACATGAGCAGAACTATGCCACCCATGACTTAGAGCTTGCAGCTATCATCCATGCTTTGAAGATGTGGAGACATTATCTAATGGGTAAAAGGTTTCAGTTGAGAACTAACCATGATGGGTTAAAATACTTGTTTGAGCAGCCTAATTTGAATGAAAGACAAAGGAGGTCGATGGAGTTATTATGTGAATATGACTTTGACATCAAGCATATCAAAGGTAAAGAAAATAAAGTAGCTGATGCACTTAGTAGGAAGATGCATGTGATGCATGTAGCAGCTATCAGCACTATCACATCAGATTTGAAGGATAAGATCATTGACGCTAGTGTTGTTGATGAACTTTATCAGCAGGTGAAAGAAGGGTTGAAACAACAGAAAATTCCATAGAAATTTGATAAGTATAAGTTTAAATAAAATGGGATACTCATGCACAGAGATAGAGTTTATGTTCCGAATGTTGGAGATATAAGGAAGATGGTTTTGAAGGAAACACTTGATGTCCCTTATGCCGGACATTTAGGTTATCAGAAAATAGTAGCAGCAGTAAGGAAACAATACTATTGGCCAAGGATGAAGAATGATGTTGTCGAATATATAGATAGGTGCATGAATGTCAAAAATTTAAAGTTGAGCATCAACATCCAGTGGAGTTGTTGCAACCCTTGCCTATACCGGAATGGAAATGGGATGTAGTGATGATGGATTTCATCACCAAGTTACCTAAGATGAGATTGAAAAATGATGTGATCATGGTTGTGGTAGATAAGTTGACTAAGGCATCACACTTCATTCTAGTAAAGACAACTCACAAAGCAGCTAACATTGAAAATATTTACATGAAAGAAGTAGCCAGATTGCATGGTATTCTAAAGGCTATAGTATCAGATAGAGATTCAAATTTACTTCTAACTTTTGGAAAGGATTGTTCAAAGGGTTTGGTACAAGTCTAAACATGAGTAGAACATACCACCCTAGCTAGCTGCCATAAATTGTGGACCTTTTGAGGTCTTATCTAAGATAGGACCTGTTGCTTATGAGTTGGCCCTACCCGCTTGCATTAGAGTACATAATGTGTTTCATGTGTCTTTATTGAAAAATTATATACCTGATTCTAACTATGTAATTGATTGGAATGTGATCCAAGTAATTAGAGTGCTTTTATTTTATTTATTGATATATATATATATATATATATATCTGTATGTATGTATGTATGTATGTATGTATGTATGAACATGGTACTAATCATGTGATTGAATGGATTGTGATCCAGGTGGAACCGGAAGGGGATTTTTTGGTACATCCTGTTTTCATTTTGGGCAACAAGGTCAAGCTGCATTGAAATCGATAAATCAGGCAGGTAAAGGTCCAATGGACCCATTACAGTCCTGAGGATGCCACTTGGGAGATGGAGGATACCATGAGGGAATCATACCCTCATCTATTTTGAAATTTTGTGGCATGTATGTAATATGCATCGAGGACGATGCATGGTTTAAGGGGGAGGAAGATGTAATATCCTAGTTGTTAAGCCACGGAAATATGATCCTTCATGTGACTTATGTTCTCTTGCATTATGGACTTATGATATTTTATATGATTATGGAATTTTGCTCCCTTTCATGATGAATTTAATTAAGGAATTATTATTAATGTTTGATAACCTAACCTTGTACTTTGGCGTTATTATTAATGTTAATTTTATTACTAGAATCTTTGTTATCTTTGAATGTTGTTAATGATTGATTAAATAAACAACTGGCTCAGCAAAGGAAACTAAAAGAGTATGGGGGACCACGGATTCCAAAAAGTGAGGGGGAATGGGGACATCCCTAGCACCTTATAACTTATTGTTGACTTAACTTTGTCCATCCCAATTCATATTTGCACCTTGGTGAGATTAATAATGTTCATCACCCAAACCTTGTACAACGAACCCTATTCTCAATAATTATGGACTATGGAGATATTTTTGCATATTTTGCACAACTTAGTGGCCCCATATTGCATAGGTATCCCTCCTTGGGAAAATATTCCCTCACATTTATGTATTTATGGTCATTTATGAGCCCTTTCCTAGTTTTTAGGACTATAAGCTATTTTCTAGCTTCCACTCTTACACCATGCATTGATGATCTTATTTTTGTCCTTCCATGATATTTATGATCGCATTGGATGTCCTCTCTCACCTATTTCGACCTAATTTATGTTTTGTAACCCCCTTTGTGCATTAGTGTGCCTCCATGTGCTCTTCATGGCTCCCCTCCTTAGTTTTTGGTAACTCCTCCTCATGGTGCTAATTCAAGAAAGGGAATCTTTTCACTAAGCCACCACTCCACTAATTCAAGTTAATTATCCATGATGAAGTTTAAACCTTACTTATCTCTAATATGGGTTGATCCATTTGGGTTGGAATGGTCCTCCTTATGCTATAAATCCATATGCCATCTCCTTGTTGAAGTTAATCTTGAGCTTTAGACCATGTGATTTATGCTATCAACCCATGTTGGGAAGGTTAATATTATGGAGAGTGTGTTGAGACTTAGAGGGAGTATATTTGTTCCCTTTGATTCCATTATATTGCTCTACTAGTCCATGTTCTTGCACATGAAGCCAAGAAATGGGAATGGCGAGCTAGGTCACATCCCATAGGCAGTGGAAACGGATAGGAAAATAGTAGTGGGAAGCACTGTGTCTCTCGAAAGAGGTAGTTTCGAGAGTAGTGAGACTAAGAGAGAATATACCCATGGATCCATGGTCTCAGCTCAGGGGTGACCTATTCAGGCGATGAAGGCTTGACGGTTTCTACGGCTAGGAGGAAAGTTGTCATGTTGCAGCGAGTTGCTTAGATTTTGAGATAAGTAATTCTCTTGTGTTGTGTTTTCATTACATTATTTTATTTGGTATATGTGCAATGATGGTTGATTGGTTGTTTGAGTGTTCATTTATTGAATTTCAGGATCTACTTGGAGGAAGGATGAATCTCATGGAATTTAGTTTCTATTCTTGTTACCTTCTTTCTATTATTCTTCTTCATGACCATAAATTGTAATTTTGGCTCTATTTTATTGAGAGGGGCGCAACCATATGATCTGGTTCGACCATATATGCTCATTTTTGGATTGTTATACCTGTTCCATTGCATCCAGAGTAGAGTTTCTAGTTAAAAACACCTTTCATTTCATTGAAAAATCTTTCCGGATGACCAAGATATGTTTGTTTTTGTCTGATAGCTTTTTGCTGCCGAGATGAACACACCTGTCATTTTATTGTAAATCATTTGATTGCATAATTGTTCATAGTTGAATATATGAGGATGAGAGAGGTATTCTATATGTAAAAGTAATCTATGGCTGGAGGTTGGCAGCCATACGATCTGATTTTTATTAGTGAGAGATGACTGTAGGGGATAGTCATCGGGAGTCGATTTTGAGGGCTGTAGTTGCAACTGGTGTTCTTGTTTGCTATGGTTTCGGTGTGGCTGTAGATTGCAGCCTATGTATGCTCCATGATATGTGGTTTTCCTTACTTTTATGGTCACTAACAACACACACATAATAACAGTGAAAAAGTAGACTAATTTTCAAATAATCAATGACATCAATACTTGGTTATTTATAAACTATGCTATCAAACAAACCCAAAATACATAAATTAGTTATTCACAATGAATATGATGTTTAGCATGTATTATTGATGTTCTTGTTTCAATTATGACCTTTAACTTGCACTTTGGAAATTATTAATCGAGTGTCGCAATTAATTATTTAATTAAGTGGTGTAATTAAATAATTAAGTGTCGCAAACTTTAGTTATAATTGAATCTCTAGAATTTAATTTATTTGGGTGTATGGTTAGTCAGATCAATAGTAATTTATCTATATCCATTGTTCTTAAACCTTAGTTAGTCTTAATTTAGCACATTTGGGCTTATCTCAAGGTTCGGGCACATCACAGTGCCTGGATACTAGAACCTTCTGCCTCATCTTTATGTAACGCCTCAGTTTCAACCCCATGGCATTAAATTGCAGATGATGTAATATTTTATTTGATCATGGTGTGGAGCTCAAGGAAAAGGCCCCACCATTGATTTAGTGTCTTATATATTGGCGATTAAAATCGATGCCAATGGTTTATGTGCTAGCTAGGCACAATATGTTAGATACATCATGTAAAAATGCAAATTAATAAAAATACCACAACTAGCTATGCACCGCAACGTTAAAGAGATGGGGACATGAGTTCACAAGGAATAGTGGGGAGGCATTCAAACCCTTGAGCCAATGGGGAAAAGAAAAATGTCTAAGGGAAAACCCATAAAGCTATCAACTACCCATTTTGTCTTTTATGCCCAGTCATATAGAAGTTGGTTAAGGAAGTTATTTCCTTGGGGTGGGAAAGGTATGGAGGTCAAATTTGAATTTGGGAAGCCACCCATTTTTGGAAAATGTTTTTTTGACTTCTTGGGAAAGTAAATGCTTTGGAATGCATGCCCAAGCCATTACTCACCCATTTATTTCATTCCTCACCCATTCTCATTCACGTTTGAGCTCTCTCACGCAGTTGGGCTGGGAAAGGTATGGAGGTCAAATTTGAATTTGGGAAGCCACCCATTTTTGGAAAACGTGTTTTTGACTTCTTGGGTAAGTAAATGCTTGGGGATGCATGCCCAAGCCATTATATGGCCATTATTCACCCATGTCTTTCATTCCTCACCCATTCTCATTCATGTTTGATCTCTCTCACGCATTTGAAGGTGGCCAGGATCTTTCCATTCACGATTTACTATCATTTTCTTCACTTCTCCATGCCCATAATCTATTTTTTGTGTTGTTGGGAAAATGGGAAGAAGGGGACCACGATTTTGGGGTTTGAAGAGGTCGTTTTTCCCCTGTGAGCAAGATGGGAGTTTCCCTCACATTTTTCTCCAGCTTTCTCCATTATTCTCCATGGTTGGGAAGTCATTTTGTGTTGTTGAGTGAATGTGCAGCCCAGGATTCATGTGTTGGGTGTTTGTTGAGGCCAAATTTTCCCTTGAAATTCCCATAAGTGTTTTTTGATTTTGGGATTCACGATTTGGGTGTGAATGATGGTTGTTTTTCTCCCGCAATGCTCAAAAACATTTTTTAAGTTCATATTTACGAGTTGGGGGTTTGTGGTGGATGAATTTCCCCCATAATGCCCAAGAATGATTCCTAAAAGTATATTTTCTCATGCAGGGTGGTTTTCCCCTCGTCCATTTCATTTTGGTTAACCAAGAACGTTTTGTTCATACCTAGCAGTTGTGTTTAGTTGTGAAGTGCATCCTTGTGATTGAATTGGCTAAGTAAGTCCAAGAAACCCATATGCTAGATGATTTCCTATGTTTGATTAGCAGGTTGGATTGGATGGATAAGTCCAAGGAACTATCTGTTAATTGGTTGAATGTGTGCTTGATGTAAAGTTGGCTTGGTTGAGTAAGTCCAAGGAAACCCCATGTTGTTGGCTTGTTTCCTTACTATCCTATGAAACTCAGTTGTTTATTGGCTTACTTGGACAATCTATGAAACCCAACTGTGTGTTGGCTTGACTGTGGGTGTATGGTCTTGCTGTGTGTAAGTATGTTGCTCCCTATTTCCTTGTGGAAATCATGCCCAACTCGGGGGTGGAAGTGAAGCTGAGAGATTGATGAGCACATTGGCCTATGATTGGGTGGAACGTTGCAGCGACATAACTAGTTGCGGGCCATCTCAATTACAAGATAAGTATTCACTTGTATTTTTCTTGTGTATTTACCTCTGTAACTGTATTTTCTTGATTTATGGTTTATGAACATGTTGAATGTTTGAATGGATAATTTTCTTCCACTGTATAGTTACATTTGTTATGCATCTGTGTATGTTTTAATTCAATGCATTTTAATTATCATGTTCATGGGGCTAGATTTCCCATTCTAACAGCAGCAACAACTTAGTCGCGTCCTCTCCATAGTCAGTATGAGGGGAGGGGACATGACACTTTAGGTGTCTGAAACTTACCTCCTATTTTTTGAGATCCTTTACCTCTTGATGTACTTCTCTCTCGACTCTTCTGGTTTTTTTTTCTTAATAACTTCTCTTCTACCCTTCAGGCTGCCTGATAAGCATCCTCAACAGTATTCGAATTCAACAAGTCAATCTCATCTTTTATTTCATATCTTAGTCCATTTATATAGTTGTCCACTCTTTCTATGTCCTCTTGTGTCTGTCCAACTCTAATACTTAGCTTAAAGAATTATTCTGTGTATTCTTTAACCATCATACTTTTTTGTCTAATATTTTGCAGCTGTCTAATGAGAGTCAACTGGTAATCCTTAGGCATAAATTTAATTTTAATTTTATCTAACATTTTATCCCATGTTTTGATTTTGGATATACCTCTTCTTTCTTTATGGATCTGAAGTTCATCCCACCAGATAGCTGCATGTCCTTTCTATCTGGTCGTTGCATATTTCACCTTCTTTTTATCCTCAATTTCTTCAAAATCAAAGTACTTTGCTAGAGCATTGATCCAATCCATAAGTTCTTAGACATTCAAATTACCTTTATACATGCGAGCTTCAACTTTAGGCATGCTATTAGCTTTTATAAGCATCTTTAATACCTTCATTTATTCATCAATCTCCTCTTGCTCTTCTTCATAGGATTCTCCTTCATCTCTAGTATTTATACTCTTTGAATTCCTTCTCTCCAAAGCCTCCATTCTAGCTTGGAGTTTTCTTAAATCCCTTTGTCTGTCTGTCTCCACAACGTTTCTTCCTTGACCACCTCCTACTGGAACTCTACGTTCTCATCCTTTCCTTGGTGGCATCCTTATAGGCTCTGATATTTTTCTCTGATACAAAAACTAGTGGAGGGTAAGAGCTAGCAGGCCTAAATTTATCCTAATCAGCACAAATCATTGATTAAAATATTCTTCTTTGGTAGTTGATCTGTCGTTCGATTCAAACTAGACGAGTTCCAACAAGGAATTTACTTTTCCTTTATAGGAATTCTGCGTCCGCAAACTCGATTTCGCAACTCTATTTTTGCAAGCTCAATTCCGCAACTATGTTTCTGCAAGATAACTTCCCACAATTATGGATTGTGGATTGCGGGTCTGCTTTTATATTCTTCTCGAACTACTTCTGCAATTCGTCTCCCACAAATTTCCTTCTGCAATTATCTTTCTGAAACTTTAATAAGCTTGCACCTTGGTATTGTGAAAACCATTCTTGATCGTTGATCTTTTGCGGCTTCTACCTGGTCCGTTGATCTGTGATAAAGTGAGGAACTTCACTTTAACTTTGTGCATCTCTTATCTCCTGTGCAAATTCACTTCATAAATTCTTTCCCTGTAGTCGATTCTCATTAACCTTCGATCTCCATCATATGATCTATAATTGTATGGGTGATTTTTAACTCAGACTATTACAACCAAATTGATCAATGAAACGATCAATTTCATTCCTGTCACACTCACATGAACACATCTCCTTCTTCATGAATTCTCTAAACAATTCTATAAATACTAAATATTCATAGAAAGAAAGAATTTTGAAGATGCTTCTAGTTATTGAAAAGAAGATAAATAATTTACAAATATTAACACAAAGGCTATGACTATGTTCTTGATTTCATTAACCATTAACCATTGTACATTGCAAACTTCACACTTTCTCACCGCTCACTCTCTTACTTTTAATTATTCCATTCGACACTTATATAAAACTTTATTAAACCTGTACGATCTGAAACAATAGGATTTGAACTCCTAAGAAAGTAAATATACAACTAACCTATAGGTGCATCCATGGAGGTGGGTTACAATTTTTGGCAACACAATTTTGTAAAAAACACAAAACCGTACCTCAATCGAGGTGTTATGACCTCGATCGATGATTTTTTAAACCCTTGATCAAGGTTTTATTAAACCCTCGATAGAGATTTTGAGAAACCCTCGATCGAGGTACAAGTATTCGATCAAGGGTTAAAAAAAATATCGATTGAGGGTTAAAAGAAGCTCGATCGAGCATCTTTAATTGTTTTTACTATAAATAGGCAACAAACCTTTGATACAATTCACTACATTTTTTGGATAGAAAAGGGTCATTTATATTCATTTGTAGATATGGGTCATGGAGTAATTTGAGTTATAGATATGATTGATCATCTATTAATTGAACATCTATAACTCCAATTACTCCATGGCTAATATCTACACATAAAATTACTTGTTTCTTCTTCAAGGTATGTACTATTACCCACAAGTATTATTTTTCTAGTCCAAATTATGTTTTTTTAAATTTTATTATCATATAATTCTATGTTTGATTTTAATTGAATTCGAAGACCTTGTTCCCATGAACAATACGAGATTTGAAAAAATTTGATTAAATAAATTTTTGGGTGTCCATATTTGTGTGCACAAACGAATATGGGCACTTGAATATATTTTTGGTTAAAGCTTTTAAAAGCTCAATCGAGCTTTTCATTTAATTTAGTCTTCCAAAAGATTCTTGGACACCTTGTATTTTGAATCCCCATTTGAATTCATGTCATTGAACATTTTCAATTCTTGTCAAAATGAGAATTAGTATCATGTTTAGTTTTCTAAAATTAAAAATTATATACGAAGGAGCAAAGTATTTTTAGTATTTAAAACCTTTCACTACATTTATGTACTACATTGTATACACATTAGATATATTGTTGATAGCAATCAAATGATGTTGAAATTCCTTTCCAACCATTGATGACATAAACAAGCTAGATGTTGAATTCTAATGAAAACATATCATGATACTACTTGAATATAAGCATAAAAAAAAAGTGAATGAACGTAGTTCACGGACTCTAAAATTATTGTTAAAGCCCCAAAATGAATCCCTCGCTTCACTGATTTCACAACTATTGGTTAAAGTTTTGAGTTATCATGCTAGGATGCATTGAAGGGTTTATTGTATCTACGTCATTTTCTTCTTCTTCATTATCATGCCTTTTGGTAAGACAATAAAAAGGGTAGTGGCCTACATTGACATGAAAAACGGTTTCGACATAGAGGTATACACATTAGATGTTTTCATTAAATAACTTAAATTACTACATCTTACTGTCAATTCATTGAATCATGGACTGGTACAAAACACAACAAATTTTAGACGAGCCCTTAATTACTCACACTTGGAACTTTCTCAAATCTAGCCATTAATAAACTTCTTTTAGTATTTTGGTTCAGTTTTTTTTTGAGTGTTTAACGGTAGCTCGATCGAGGTTTTAATGGAAGCTCAATTGAGGATTTACCAAACCCTCGGTAAACCCTTGATCGAGCTTCCATTAAAACCTCGATCGAGGCATTTAAATACCTCTATCGAGGGCCTGAAAAACAGAGAATTAACCCTCTTACAGGAAAATCAATGTTTTTGTGTGTCTTTTAGGGGTGTAAACCCTACCATTCATGGCACACAACTGAGTGGAGTTCATACCAATAGACTCATCACTGAATCCTCTATCCATTGAGGTATCATGCATGTGTTTTTCCTTTCATATGGGTTTTTTTTTAATTAGTTCAAAAACTTACACTTAGAAAACCAAACAACAACTTCAAAGCAACTCAAAGAAAAATCCGCAGGGTAAAATATACACATCCAAAAATTTCTTAAAAATGCACAGCCCACACATCGATGTGTCCTCTTCAAAAAGGTATCTTTCATTTTTCAATTTTCCAAAACAGTGAAAAAAAGATGGGATGGGCACATATGTGTATAAAATGATGTTGGAATCAAATGCGGTCACTTTCAAAAAATCATAAATAATTGTATATTGCGAAATAAATTAACAAAAAAATATGCAGACCACAGTGCATTTTGTCTAGATCATTCTCATATATTTTTTTTTTAAATTATTAATGTAAGATTGAATTATTGGGGTTGGACACGAGCCACTTATTAACTTCTTCAAATTTTTAAGGTCACACAATTCATTAAATACAAAATTTCACACATTAAATGACATCGAAATATTTTAAGAAAAATATCATTGGGAAGCCAACATAATATTATACAATTTGTTTTTTTACTGCAAGTTGAAATTCACATGGCATATATGCGTTTTGAGGCCTTCTATCTAGCACATGAGTAAAAAATCAGGTTTTCATCGCCAAATTTGGCCAAAAAGTGTTACCCACCTTTATGGAATCACCCCTATCCTCGAGCAACCTCTTGTACAATTCAAGGATATCAGTGGCAAATTGTCATTTATTCCAATCAAACTAGTCCTATCTAGAAAACTAACCCTATCCTTCTAGAATGCTTACATGGAAGCAAAAAAATAACATTTCCTGCTCAATCAGAAAACAAAGGACTTCAACTCGATGCTCCTGCATCATATAGTTCATGGATAATTCATGGGATGTCCTCGTTGAATACAATTTTCCTTATTTCTCATGAAATGAACCTAATCTAATCTACGTTTTCCTCTGCAACATATTTTATAAGCTTTTCATCAAATGAGTGCTTAATATTTTTTTTTTTATAAAACCATTATCATTCTTTCATTCTTAGCATTACATCTATGCACTTCAATCTTAAATCTAGTCATTCTTTCAACTAGCTCCAACTTGGGTTCAATACTTCTTTTGTTCCCATTAGATTATGTCTCTTCATTTCCAATGTTGGGATTCCAACTTGGGTTCAATACTTCTTCATTTCCAACGCTGAGATTTAGACCTTTGACTTCTTCATGGCTTTATGGATTGCCCCCCCTTCTTTCATTTTCCTCCTTAGTACTAATTTGGAAATTTGACCCATAAATTCCCCTAATGTAAATATGTATTTACAAAGTGTTAATGCAAATAATCTATTATATATACCTCATTTCCATAAATCTATTTTTTTTTTCTTAAGAATTCTAAAAGCTACTTACTTGACAAATTTTCAAATAAAGCTACATGCCCTTTTCTTCCCCAATTTTAGAAAGCTATGAAATAATTCTTCATGATAAAATTATTTATATTTATTCTCTCGTGAATTATATTTCAAATGAATATAATCATACTTAATCCTAAGCTTAGAGATGAAAGATTCAACTGTCGAAAGTCAACAATTTTGCCAAATTATATAATTTTCCTACAACTACCTTTACACATGGCACACTCTCATTGTTTTGGAGCTTGAAATGTAATTTCCAAAACCACAAATGACTCCAAAATCACTTACCGCCAATGTGGAAGACCACCCTTTTTATTTCCAATGTAGTGGGTTCCACTAGACACATGGTATTCATCTATCCTTTTGGGGGTTGAGCGTAATGAACCTTTAACACCCTCCTTTTCCTCCTAATTGTTAATCCATTAAGACACTTGGAAATCACACAACCATCTCAGAGCTTGATAAGTGGTTTCCAATACCACTTTGTTAGCCTCTTAAACCACTTACCACAACTATTGAAAACTACCCTTTTAATTTCTCTTTTATTGGGTTCCACTGGACATGAGGCACAAATTTAGATATTTCAAACGTTGATGCCGTGGGATTTTAATAGGACATTCACCCTTGAAAATTTTAAACTTCCCTTACACATGTCATTTCATTATAAATTTTGGAGTTCAAATTGTGGTTCCCAAAACCATACTTTAGGGCTCTAAAATCCACATATCACCACCTCCAAATCGACAAATGTCTTTAATGCATTATGGGTTCATTCGAACATGTGGTTCACATATGTCCATTTTAATGTCTATAAGTCTTTCTAATACTACCATTTGAACCTCCAAAAAACCACCTAACAACCTCCTTGAAATTGCCTTAATGTCTGTACACTATATTTAACTTTTGTTGAATCTCTTGAGTGAATTTTTTATTCCAATCTCGATCAATTCATTATGATATCATCACATTCTTTTCTCAACTATAATCCAGACCAATCAAGAAAATGCTAGAAACATCTTAAACATGACATTGCATGAGAAATTAAGTTCAACATATTTTTATCATCTTCAAGATTTACATATAATATAATCAAAGATGCATTTCTAAACATTTTCAAAATCCGAAGGCAAGCAGTTCTTTATGTGTGAATGAAGGTAATCACATGGAACACCTTATTCAACAAAATGTATAAACCATTGACTTGAGTTAATGAAATGGTATATAGTTTTATCACTAATGCTATGAAAAATTGGAAGTTCACTCAACTTTGGATTAAAAGAAATTGAAAAAATAAGTTCGATGAAAATATTTTATATCCAATAAGCCAATAAAGATAAAATCCCTTCATCATAAATAGTTCATAAAATAAAAAACAAGGTATTTTACTCAAATCCTATATTGGTTGTTGGTTGCACTCTTTGATGTATGTGTTAAACTTACCATTGTATTATACTTTTTATCAATTTCTATAATTTTGTAATCTAATACTTCTCTAATATATACACAAAATAAAATATTATATTTTTTTTTTCTAAGAAAAAAAAGCGTAATTTTATTTCAAGCCGAGGCGATATAAAATTACATTCTGTAGGTGCATAAGCACATCCGAGACAAGACCATAGGTCTGCAGAAAATAACAAAAAAAACAATAATATTACATAAGTTGTCTAGGAATTAGGGATTTTATAATAATCCTCTAATTTCCCTTTCTTCCCTCTCTTCTTTGATTTCACTTCTGTCCATCCCCCCTGCTGAGGTGCAGCTACAATCAGTTCTTTACTCTCCTGCTCCACTACTGGCTGAGCAGACATTTTATCTTTATCTGAATCTGAATTTTCTGATTCATGTGCACGCTTGGACCCGGTTAAGGAAGTAGCCATTTGTTGTATATTTTCCATGATTGTTTCCTTACCGGCATTTTTTGATTCTGAATGACATGCCTCCATTGTTTCAGCTATATGCACTGTTTCCTCATTGACCTCGTCCTTTTGGTGTTCTTCTGGTTCGCTCTCCTCACCCTCTGAATCCTCATCAATAGAGGGAGCATAATCTGCCTGTCATGTTTTCCTTTTTGGATGCAACCACACTAATTACTAAATTTATGTACAAATCCTAAGCTTATAAAAAAATTAATTTGTCTTAACCCAAAGAGCAAGACACAATAAAGAGCAAGACACAATGTAAAAGGCATTTCACCACAATCTTATATTAGTTTTATTTTATTTAGACTTTTAAAACTTATTAATATATTATTCTATTTGTTTCAATTTTATAAATATTTTTCTTAAAACTTTAATTAAATAAAAATTATAGACTATCACAAACATACTTTAATTTATTTATTTATTTTTATAAATCTTTCTGAATGATAGTCCAATGAAAATGAAAAAATTAACTTGTAATATTAACATGAATGAGCTAGCATTATTAATTTTTTTCCTCTTGTGACAGATTTGGTTTTTGGTGTTTTCTTAAACGGCTTCAAGGAAAACGCAGACAGGAAGATTTTTTTATTTTGCAGTTTTACTTAAACCCGTTATATAAAAAATTTGGTTTTCGCTTTTTTACTTTAACCCGTTATAAAAAATAATTGGTTTTTGCTTTTATCCTTAAAAAAACCAAAACGATTTTTGCTTTCTGCTTTTTTGCTTAAAGAAAAACCAAAACGATTTTTGCTTTTGCTTTTTTTAAAGGAAACTTTATAGCCGTTCAAGAAAAGAGCAAAAAACCAAAACGATTTTTGCTTTTGCCTTTTTTAAGGAAACTTTATAGCCGTTAAAGAAAAAAGCAAAAAGATAGGAAAGTAATGTGAAATGCAGCAGCAAAAAATATAAAAGGAAACGACATGTTCAAGAAGTCTTGAGAAGAGGAGCGAATTTAGGAGCTATGGAGATCGAAGCGTGAATTCAGTTTTTTTTAGCTGTTTTGTATTGGAGATGGAAGGGTGAATTCAGTTTTCTTTTAGTTATTTTGTATTTGGGTGAAACAGAACGTGAAGGGAAACTGCAAGGAATGTGAAGAACAGAGAAGGTTCCACTAACCCTCTAATTTTTAGACACTAACCGTTTCATTTTTAAGAAGATACCATTGCTGGTTGCTAAGGGAGTTGGTATATTTGAGGAGGATATGATAGTTTCCGAGTGATAAAGATGAGCGAATTTTGGTTATTTTGGTGATAAAGATTCTCTTGCTTCTCTTTTAGTTATTTTGTTTTTAGTTATTTTGTATTGTAGATGGAAGGGTGGATTCAGTATTGAGAAGAGGAGCGAATTTAGGAGCTATGAAGATCGAATTTAGTTATTTTGTATTTGGTTTCTTATGTTTTGTTGTTTTGATCGTATTCTGTAAATGACTCTGATGTTTGTTTTTACTATGTAATGACTCTGTGTACGAATGGCATTTTTGCAGGGAAAAACAGAGCAGCAGAGGCGAACGTGAAGGGAAACTGCGAGGGATAGAGAAGGGTGCAGAACAGAGAAGGATGCATTATTTTATTTTTTCTCTGTATGGTTTGTTTTCAGTTCTGATTTTCACTTTGGATTCAAGCCTATCTTGGTCCTTTAGGAAGATATAGGAACCTGGACTTTTGGAATTATACTTTCATGAACTATATACATGGAGTCATCCCGGGGAGTCGGTGGTATAGTTATGGATCCCATCGTTGCTGGTTGCTAAGGGAGTCGGTAAAGAGACTGAAACACAAAAACCATAAACACAATGTGTCGCTTTTGATAAGATGAGCGAATTTTGGTGGGTAAAGTGATTCAGTCCTGAATATATTGTATTTATTTTGATTGTATTCCGTAAATGATGTTTGAGAGTTTACTCTGCAATGTGTCCGTGACTTGTAAATGATGTTTGAGAGTTTACTCTGCAATGTGTCTGTATGAATGGGTTTTGCAGGGAAAGACAGAGTAGCCAAAGTGAACTGGAAGGGAAACTGCAGCGGACAATATTGAAGCAGTTGTGAATTATAAACATCAATCCTCCCCTCTCATACTTTGATGAACAGTTTGACGTAATAATTTCCTTCTTTAATTGTAATTTATGTTTTTGTTTGAAAATGTAACTTAGTGGCATCTCACTTGCATAACATTTTTTGTGATTTATATTTTTGTTTGCAAATGTAACTTAGTGGCATCTCATTTGCATAATATACAGGAACTATATGTGGAGTCATCCCATGGTTAGTTGCTAGTTGCTGAGGGAGTAGATTGAAACACAAAATGTCAAAAACCATAAACAAAATAAGAGTCTACAATTATATATATTAGTTGGTTATGTGAATTTGATGAATGCATGTGATTTGAGTACTCTTAGTTGGTTCTGTAAATTTGCTGAATCTCTGTGTTGGATTGAGAAGCCTTCCATCTAATATCGAGAAACTTTTACCGCCAAGCGAAACGGTGTATGAGACCCTCTTGTTTGTGGGACAAGGGACCCCCCTTCGCTAGCAATGATTTAACTGCTAAAGTCTACAGAGGTGTACATACCCTACCCTCTTTGAATTTGAACCTGTGACCTCGTAGGAGTAAACACATCTCTTAACCATTAGACCCATAATCATAATCATGTATTTCAATGTTACACTAGTCATATATTTAAATGCTTAAACATATGTACTTTTTCTATGAATTCTATGAACATGTGTCTTCATGAAATGAAATGTTTCCTAAAAACATGTAGCTTTTCATTACACAGTTTTAAATAAGTTCATTTATCATTTGATAATAGGAGGTATCCAATTTAGGGTTCTCATAGTGTATAAGCTAAGAAACAAGAACAGGATCAGAGTTCGAGGTTCAATCCACAGTGGTAGAGGATTTTTACACTCATAGGCACCAACACATAGGAATAGTAGAGGATTTTTACACTCATAGGCACCAACACATAGAAACAGTAAGTGCAAGTAATTGCCATAAAAAATAGAAATGCCCAATTCAATATAAAAAACCACAGCCGTAAACAATGCAAATGCCTGCCTGAAATAACCAAAGAATCAAGAACAGAGTCCAGGGTAGATGTTCGATTGAGAGTCATCGTCGCAATTGTGAGGCTGCCTTCTTTGAGTGGCTGAAGATTTTCACACTGGGCTCGAGAGTCGAGGCACTCTGTAAATCAACACACAGTAATAGTAAGGCCAAGTAATCACCAGAAATAATTGAAATGCCCATTTCAATATCAGAAACCACAAAGTGGTAGAAATTCTCTGAAGAAATGTTCTTACCTCTAATTCACTCGATGTCCAAACTGACCAACAACTAATCTTTCCATCATGGCAATCTCTCGTCCTCCTGCCCGATGACGAAATCGTCTACAACATTTCATCGCTGTAAGAGTTTTTCACGGGAAGACTTTTACTCAATTGCCAAGTTGCAACCTATTTCCAATACCAATCCCAATCCCATTCCGGTCCTCGCCTGTCCTAACTGAAGAAATGTTCATACCTCCGATGGCCATTTCACGGGAATCCTTTACTAATCTGTATCAGGACTTTTACACATCGCTGTAATCGTTTACTCCATTGCCTTCCTTGGATATCATAACGATTTTTTCTATCAGAGACTAAAGAATCCGTCCTGAGATCAAATCCCAGAAAAACGATATAAAAGAACAAAACAAGAAACCCAGAAGATAAGAATCTGGAGACGAAGCCCAGAGAAACCCTCTCTCTATCTTTATCTTTTGGTCCTCCCCTGTGACTCAATACCTCCGCCGTCTATCTATCTATTGGATAAATCTATCTATAGACAAACCTTGAATAGAGATCCTTACCGGGCGGAGTAGGGAGAATAGCAATTGTCCCCACATCCTGAAATGATCCTTACCAGGTGGAGTAGTGAGAATAGCAGTTGTCCCCGTATCCTGAAATCATGCGCAGGATCTTGCACATATTGTTGTTCGAATTTATGCTATCGGCCTAAAGGACCCGTACTACAATTTGAAAGGAAAACTCTGCATTTTTTAAACTGACAACGAACATTAGCCTTTGAATTCTCCGTTCTACTCTGCACCAGAGTGTACGGCAAAAGGGAATATGTCGTAGTGAAATACAAATTCCCTGTTGCTGCAGAGTGTATGGAAAAAAGGAATCTGTCATACAGATATACGAATTCCATGCGATTTCCTGTAGCCAGAATTTAGGGATGGGTAATATATCATAACTACTACAAGTTCGCTACAATTCAGATCCAACATCACCCTATGCAATATTAAATTCTCTGGCGCCCTGGGTGTGTGCAGTCTCAGCGCACACTCTAGTAATGTTGGTTTGACTGCCTTATAAAGATATATATGTTTGTAAGATATAGTCCATAGTGTTTGTAGATTAGGAAAGGATAGGATCTATCAAACTTACAATTTTGTTTAATGATAACAACCTCGATTTCAATCTTGATAACATGAGTAGGTAATTTGTAAATGGTCCACTTTTTAATAAACAACTTTTAGATAACAAATGACAAAATGAGTCTTACCATATATTGTATAATGGCTTAATCAAAGAAACATTGTAGTCAAAACACATACATGGGACAATGTCAGGTGTGAATTCCTTGCATCGCAAGATGTCCACTCTAGACTACAAGTAGCATGCTTTAATGATGATTCCATGCACAATAAGGACTCCAAGGTGATGTAGCTACACAAGAAAATTCCACACCACTCTATTTTGTGCCTTAAGCCATTTACAATCCTCTGAATAGGTATCCAAGCTGCCACATGCCATCTCCAATGCCCAAGGGAAACACTGAACCAACAATCAATTGAAATCAATTATCCCTTAACAAATCTATCTCAAGAGTGCATATCCATCATGGGTCATCTCTCATGCTATTATCCATCTCAAACAATATAAGGGTTGAACACTCACATGTACCCTAAATCTCATGGAGCACCCCAAACATGGTGTAAATAGTTTTGGAGTAACCCAAAAACCTAATACTCACTCTTTACTAGGAAAGTGTTTACATCGACAGCTCTTGACTCCCTCTACAACTCCATCAATTCTATCTACAAATCGTCATTGGTTGCAGTCTCAAAATGAACCACTATCATCTCCAGCAACGCTATCAACCATGGTATCATAGCATATCAATACTCCAAAGAGTAATAATCGCATATGAATATATGGGAAGATCTTCAACCTCCATCATACTCAGCATCATGAATCACCATCAAAGAGCACCACATCATGAACTTTCTAGGACATCCTGCAAAGACAATCACAACTCCATACAACCTCAAATTAATCCTCTAAGGCAAGCTTATGATATATTCAGTGAACTATGCAAGATTATCATCAACCTGTCATAATGAAAATCCATCTCATGCACCTCAAATCCTTCAGAAATTGAAATATCCTAAATTAGACCGACTCCCTTATCCAGAGAATCCTAAACTGGACCAATTCCCACATATCAAGAGAGAAACCTGAAGTAGGAGTATCATTAAGGGAAACTCCCTCTGTTGAGAGAATGCACAATCCTTAGCTCTACACTATATAATTATAACAATGGTGAGGCTTCCTTACTGGAGTGGTTGAGGATTTTCACAATGGGCTTGAGGCACAATATATTTTTTCAAATGCCAACACACAGGGAGAATAAGTGCATGTAATCGCCAAAAATAATAGAAATGATTAATTCAATCTTAAAAACCACAATGCAAAAATTATGGCAAAACCTTTCCTAGAGTTGGAATTCAGGAAATGGGAATATGTCATAAAAAAATAAAAATTCCTCCATGAGATAAGCAACGAAACAAGAACAGGGTCGGGGGTATTGGCTCGATCCATAGTCATCATTTCCACACTCATAACTTATGACAGAAATTGTGAGGTTGCCTTCATTGGATGGTTGGGGATTGTCACGATGGGCTCGAGGCACTATGTAAATCAACACATGAATAGTAAGTGTGACTAATCACCATAAATGATCGAAATGCCCAATTCAATGTCAGAAACAACAAAGCAAAACTTCTCTGAAGAAATGTTCATACCTCCTATGTTCAAAGCAAAAACTGATGAACTAATCTTTCCATAATGGCAAGCTCTCGTCCTCCTGCTCGAATACAGCGTTAGCATCAAGCTTCTCCTCCTTAATAGTTTTTCATCTCTGTAATCGTCACCATAGACATTTGATGTTATTCCTTTACTAACCTGCATACAGACTTCTACTCAATTTCCATATGGTGTTGCAACCTATAAGCTGCTATCTGCAGATCGTAACTATTTTTTTTGTCCAAGAGTAAAGAATTTGTCATGAGATCAAATCCCAAAGAGACAAAACAAGAAAGCTAGAAGAAAGCTAGAATCGGTAGTCTGGAGATCGAGATCGAATCCCAGAGAAACCCTCTCTCTATCTCTATCTTTATCTTTTGGTCCCCAATCATGTCCTCGCCTTTGACTCAATACCTCTGCTAGCAAAGAAGTATTCAATTAATCTATTTTTGTGTGATAGACCTTGAAAATAGATCTTTACCTGGTGGAGCTGTGGGAATAGTAATTGTCCGCACTTCCTGAATTCATGTGCAGGATCTTGGACATACTATCGATCGAATTTATGCAATCGGTGAGGAGGGCCCGATACTACAATTGCCCGAGGATTTGGATTCTTGGGCTACTTTAAAATTTTAAATCCCTCATGATGTGGCTATTGGGCAGATTCTACATGGTTCCAAGCGTCATCGAAATTGACAACGAAAACTAGCCTCTGACGTTGTCTGAACTCTCTGATCTACTCTGCACCGGAAGAAGCGTCATCGAAATTGACAACGAAAACTAACCTCTGAAGTTGTCTGAACCCTCTGATCTACTCTGCACCGGAAGGCGCAGAGTGTATGGAAAAATGGAATATGTAGTAAAAAATACAAATCCCTGCGATTTCCTATAGCTGGATTATGGGGTATCAGCGCAGTGTATGGAAATCAGAAATACATTGGAACAAGATAGGGGATTTTTTGACCTGGGTTTTTCGTTGGTTTTTAGGGAATTTCAAAACACCTAAAAACACTGTTAGATTTTACAGAGTGTGGTGTTAGAAGTTACAGAGTGTGGAATACCTCAATCCTCTATCTATATTTGTATGTAGAATCTAGAAGTGCCTTGAAAAAAAGAAAAGAAAAAACACCTTGTTTCTTGTATGTTACAATTAGTTCCAGTTTTACAATCCGAACTCTTTGGAGTCTTAACTGGTCAGCTCTGGTTTCATTTTATTGGAAGGTAGCAATCATCTAAAGGGGAACGACTGATCTATTTTCTCCAATTTCGTTAGTTCGAATCCATTCTCACTTCTCGATTCTTTTTAGCCAAATTGATAATATGAGTATCTCTACGCTCTGTAAAAATGTAAGGTGCCATCTTGGGATTCCATTTCCTAGTTTTATGTCCTAAATGAACTCTTGCTCCCATCATCTCTTCCAAATCAATGTTCCAATATCTGTTAGATTTTACAGAGTGTGGTGGGTGTTGGGGAGTTTTCCGTCACTAGATTTCATTTTTGAGCTTAAATCGCCCATCAAACAACAGAAATTATAGGTTTTGTGAATATTCACCGCGGCAGAAAATCAGCTTGAAAGTCAAATCGTCCCCTTTTAAACAAGTCCTATACCAATTCCTTGCAATTTCTTGTAGCTAGAATCATATTTTAGTGGTGTGCACAGTAAAGCAGTCATATTTTGCTTAAAAATTCGAAGACACCACACGACCCACACGACCTTTATGTTGAACTATAGTCATGATGAATCAACCATGACAAATACACAATATAATAATAAATAATAGTTTTGTAAAATGGTCATAGATAAAAGAACATAGAAACTCATGGGGCTATGTTTTCTCATCATTGTTATGTGGAGTGGAAATCGACCTTTATGTTGAACTATGGTCATGGTCCATCAACCATGACATATACACAATATAATAATAAATAATAGTTTTGTAAAATGGTCATAGATAAAAGAACATAGAAACTCATGTTTTCTCATCATTGTTATGTGGAGTGGAAGTTTGTCATCGTAGAATCCCTCTCATGTGCCTTAAATCCTCTAGTAGTTGAACTTATTTTAAACTAGGCTAACTTTCTCATACAAAGAGAATCCTAGAGTAAGAGGTATCATGAAAGGAAACTATATTTAAAAAGAATCCAAAATAATTGCTTATGTGTTTTATGATGCTTCTATCATAGAACTCCATAATCAATCTCGATAAAATCCCCTCCACAAATCATACCTCTCTCCAATGAATAAATAGAAGGCTCGTGGATTAATTCAATCTCATCATCACACCTCTCCTCCTCTATACCATTCGAATGTCTCATGGATGGAAGAAACCAATGATGCTATATGACTAGCATATTTCCTTGCTGGTAGACTCACCCTTGATGAGGATTTGGGTTCTAACTTCTCCCACTTGTTTCCTATCCTTTTGCAACATCTGTGTAAGTCATCTCAATCTTTGTGGGCTAGGGCACGGATGATGAGAGATAGATTTGGATTCACACCAGTAAACACCTCCTTTGGTGTCACGTCCTTCAAGATCTTCTAAGGAGACTTGTTCAAAACATACACTACTATGTTGCAAGTCCTTAGCCCAATATATCATTGGAAAATCCATGTCATGAATAAGAGAAATGGTCATCTCAATGATGGACCATTTCTTCATCTCAACAACCTCATTTTGTTGTGGGTTTTAAGGTATAGTCACACACCCTTTTGATACCTATTTCCCTATCAAAAGACTCAAACTTTGCGGAGGTATTATGTCATCCATTATCTGAATGAATATTTGATCTTTATTCCTGTCAAATTTTAAACAAAGGCCTTTGATTTTGTCAACTTATTGAACACTTCATCCTTAGTATTCACAAATAGATCAAAGGTATTGTGAGAGAAATCATTAATGAAATCGACAAAATAATGACTATCTGTCAAGGAGGTTGAAGACATAGGGTCCACATACATCTAAATGGATTAGATCAAGACTCCATGTTGGCCACTACTTGATATTGGGAAACACAGTCTTTATGTGCTTGCAAAGAGCACATCCTATGTAAACACCCTCCTCTATCTTGAAGTCTAGTAATCATGATACGAGCTTTTTTAAGATATGGAATGATCCATAATGCAAGTGACCAAGATATATTCGCCATAACTCACACAACTTAGTACTAGCATGCACAATGAATCATGATTCACTAGATCTACTTGCAACCTGGAAAGACCTTCAACACAAACCACTTTCGCCACAACATGGGTTTATCTTCTAAATATGACCTCTTGATCATCAAAGTTTCGCATACACTAAAGATCTACCATACAAGATATTCAAAGAATATTTTTCTTCAACCCAGGAACAAACAAAACATTAATCAACTCAAAAACATCAGTTTTGGGTGTCAAGAAGGAGATAGAGGCAACTTCTCTCATAAGATAAGTGGCATCATCACCAAACTCTACACGCATGCCTCCCTCCTGATAGTAAATCCTGATGAATAGAGACCTATCATATGCCGTATGTATATAATTAATCTCCATTGTCCTACCATCCAACACTACACATAGTGTTAGAAGATAAACAATAGATCAAAGACATACCCATCCTAGAAAATATGCAATATGAATAAGAAATAACCCTTCTAAGGGTCAAGGTGCTTATCTCAAGAAACCTAAGGTTTGATACCCAATAACCTTTACTAGTCAGTCACTTGACCCAAGTAATCACTAGCTATAATATAGAGCCCTCTTACTCAAGAGTGATCTCAACTACAACCACTTTGAAACTATGTTGGAAATTTTACTGAAATGACACTTTAATGAAATTCATAAATTTGACATTTTTTCTAGAAGGTTCCCCATATATTAACCCCATAATTGTCTACTCTAGGTCTACTATAGAGAAACAAGTACAATGTTTGACTTTCAAATATCCCTAAAATTTTCAACCTTTAAGGAGAAAAGACACCAACCAATGAAACAAGTTTTCAAGCCTTCTATGCCACCTTATAAATTAATGTAAACATATGAAAATACACTTTAATAGAATAAAAAACAAAATTAAAATCATACCCTTCATTTTCTTCTTTGGACGTCAAATCACTTAACAATTTTCCATTTTATTTATGTCCAATCAACAAGATCATACATAGATGCAAATAGAAAAATATGAACATATCTAAAAATCAAATCTAA